>PVJN01010499.1:0-57758 GCA_004026805.1 Lasiurus borealis | reverse complement strand
TGGAGTGTTGGTCCCAACACCCACTGCAGCCACCAGGAGAAAAACATCATACTAGCCATCAGAGCACATTTGCCTCACATTTAGTAATAGCATATCTGTTGGGGAAGAATAGAGGAGGGCTCAAGAGAATATTTATGTTGAGTAAAATTATCACTAAACATACCTTTCATTTAAAAAGAAGCTCTTGTGAGGATTTAGATTTTGACAAGATTCTAGGCTGTCATCAGATGATGAAGAAAGCTGCTCTGATTGCAAGTTGTCTGTATCACCCAAAGTGGCCTCAGTTACAGGAGAGGTCTTTATGTATTTTCTTCCTAAATCCGTTCCCAGGATATTCGTCAATATAACTCTGGGTATCCTGTCACACAAAATAACAAACACTGTTCTGTACTGAAGTCTGCAGTAACAAATATATTCTAAGAGGTTGAGTTTTCAAACATTTTCATCTTAACACAAGTTAGCTATAAGTACTATACCACCCTAGAAATCAACCTGTAAATATTCAAAATTTTGGATAAACACACTCTTTTTTGTTTGTTTATTTCTAGAAGTACTTGTGTCTTATTAATTTGTATAGATTACCCTACTACTACAATGGCTTTAACTGTCATATTGGCTGCTATTGGGGTGCTTAAAATTTTAAACAATTTTTCTCAAAAAATGCTTTCTTTCTCTTTCACAGTCATTATTAAAAATACAGGCCCTCACTGGTGTGGCTCAGTTGTTTGAGTGTCATCTCATACACCAAAAGTTTGCCAATCCTATTCCCTGTCAGAGCATGTGCCCAGATTGTGAGTTGATCCCTGGTCGGGGTGTATGCAGAAAGCAACAGATCAATGTTTCTCTCTCTCCCCCTTCCTCTCTCCTCTAAAACCAACTAAAAAATCTTAGCTTTAAACACATACACACACACCCACACACACACACATATTACTGCAAACCAATTCAAGAAATCATTATTCTTTTCACTAAACATAAAGGTCCTTGATGAGTAATTATATACTCATAATTGGCAAATGACAAATGCTAAATCCAACAAGAATGGCACCATTCAGATTGCAACTATGATAATGAGAGATGCCATAAGTAAAACAACACATATACTGATGGTAATATATATATTACACAATAGCATAAAGGAAATAGTTGGTAAACATTTAGAAAATTAAACTGTATTTTTAAAGCTTAAAAAAATTTTAACTGGAGGGGTTCATATCAAATGTACTATGTAACCCCAGTATTTAAACAGAAGAATATAACCTTTTCTTGGTTAGCCAGTTTTATTATGAACAACTGATATACTTTACCACACTACACTGATGCCCTCAAGGCTACTATTTGGCCCTCAATTGAATGGCCCAAGCAAAATTATTGTAATTTTTTAGTTTTTATTACTGTATTTTTTAAGTTTTCATATCACTGTTATCAATATGTCATTAGCAGCACTTTAATGATCCTTTGTGAGAAACAACAGATTAATACTTGGAAAGGTCAAAGTACTTTTAAGTTAAAAATGTGACCTTCCTTATACTTTATTATATTTGCTGTAATACTTAGAAAGATACTCCATTTTTACTACATACGGGCACTATGTTCTTTTCACAATGTTCAAAACAGCATAGAATTTCAGATCTGAGGAGAACTTTAAAATAATTTAGTTTTCTTTACTTCAAACATGAAGAACTGAAAGCTCAGAAAATTTAAGTACTTGCCATGTATAAGTAACTCCTTCTAGTAGAAGAATCTTATTGTTGTTGTTTTTATTTTACTTGATTACAGTGTCTGTATCCACAATACTAACATGCCAAAGGATTCAGATAACTAAGCTTTTCTATCAATAAATACAGTGGTAGCTCGAGATACGAGTTTAATTCGTTCCGTAACCTTGAGGCATGGGAAACTATGAGACACTCGAGTCGAGGTAAACTGATGGGTCGTGTGCAGCCGGCTGATCCGTGCGATTACTCCTATCTCAAATGTTGCTCGTATTTCAAAGCAAAAACCGCTCGCTCGAGGGCTCATATCTCAAAAATCTCGTATGTTAGGGCACTCGTATCTCGAGGTACCACTGTACTTTAAGAAAGCTTTTAAAAAATCCATTTCCATTAAAACTACCACAAAAAAAAGTATTATAATAATTAAGTTGAATTTATGATCTAAAAACAGGCATAATAAATAGAACAACACCCTGAACTCAGAGTTTAAGTGAAGAAAGAAGGGACAAGAAGTCTGTCATCTAATATAATACTTATTGTGAGGCAAGAGACATTTTCCTACCTCCTTGCATGATTAAATTTCTAAGGATCCTATTTATTATTGTCTGGTTTATATATCTGATGCCTGATAGAACCCTTCTTAAACAAATGGATTTGAAATGGCAATAGGGACAATATAGGACCAGTAAGGAGTCTCAAGATTTCTTTTATCTGACCTCATACTAAAATTTGCCATGAAATGAATTGTTAAAAAAAAAAAAAACTCGCCCCTTTCTCTCTCTCTTTCTCTCTCTCTCCTTCCTTCCTCCTCCCTTCCTCTCTGAAATCAATAAAAATGTAATTAAAAAAGAAAACTCAACTGTGGTTCTCAATACTTAGAAAAAATACAAGGATATTAGAAGAAAAACTTTTATTTAGGTTAGACCTATCCTTTTCTAGATAAATATTATAATGTAAATAAAACTGTATTTTAATAAATAAGAGAATCTAAAATGCAACATACTGATGTACTGTAAACAATGAACTTATAGAAATATCAGACCCAGGGCGTGAATTCATGCACAAGTGGGGTCCAGCCAGCCTGCCCCAATTGGGGCCAATTGGGCCAGGCCGGCAGAGGGGAAGGGCTGAGATAGTTGGCCGGTTGGTCCCACTCCCTAGTCGAACTCCCGATCAAACTCCTTGTCGAGGGGACAATTTGCATATTAACCTTTTATAACATAAGATATTCATAGCCCATGGATAGACAATAGTTTGGGAAAGACCTGGGGAGAGGAAATAAAAGACTGTATAGTTACAAAAGACTTTTACTACAAAAGAAATATATATATATGTATAATTAATCTTTAAAAAGAGAAATGAGAGAAACTGATATACTAAACTGGTTATTCATTTTAAGAATTATATCTTTACTAGTGGCCCAATGCATAAATTTGTGCACAGAGGGTGGGTTCCCTCAGCCCAGCCTATACCCTCTCCAACTGGGACCTAAACTGGCAGTCAGAGATTCCTCTCGCAATCTGGGACCACTGGCTAACCAGTCACCTGCCTGCCTGCCTGTCTGCTCACCCCTAAATGCCAGTGCCTACATGCCTGATTGCCCCTAACCTCTCAGCCTGCTGCCTGATGGTCCCCAACTGCCCTCCCCTGCCAATTTGGTCGCCCCCAACTGCCCTCCCCTGCCGGCCTGATTTCACCCCTAACTGCCTTCCCCTGCCAACCTGATCTTGCCCCCAACTGCCTTACCCTGCCAGCCTGATTTCCCCTAACTGCCTTTGCCTGCCTGATCACCCCTAACTACCCCCCCCATGCCAGCCTGATCTTGCTCCCAACTGTCCCCCCTCCTCCCCCCGCTTGCCAGCCAATTTGGTTCTAATCAGTCAGTTTCTATGCCAGGCAGCATCAAAAGCTCTGCCTCCTAGGCAGCCATCGGCTCCTAACAGTTCACCCAGATTTGGATCTAACTGGTTGGTTTCTATGCAGTCAGTGTCTCTGAGCCTACCTCCAGGCCTGATCAGAGAGGCAGAGCTGATCAGCATCCCCTGAGAAGGCCTGGAGAGAAACTGAGGCATAGCTGCTGATGAAGCCCGGAGAGAAAGAGAGAGACAATGGCTGATCAACAGCTGCCACAGAGGCTGCAGATCAGACCCTCCCTCTCTCTCCGGGCCTCTTTCCGGGCCTGATCTGCAGCCCACTTGACAGTCAGTGCTGGTTCATTGCGCCCACACTGGTGGCAGTCAGTGCTGATTTCCGGTGTTCAGTCGAGCCTTCGGTCAGTCATTATGGACCCTGTGTTTTTATATATTAGGATGATCCCCTATCATAACCAAATTCTAAAATGTGACTCATAATAAAAATATTCAGAAACTATAATATTTAAGTAAAGAGAACATTTGGGATATATAAAAAACACATCAAAGAAATGTCAGCAATCATTTAGTATCCCTTTTAAATGTCTGATTATAGTATGTTTAAATTTGTTTTAAACTACTGTTCCTCTAAAAAAGCTCTCTCTCCAAATGGGAAGCTATTGTCCATAAAGATTAGTCCTATACTAAGTGTTAAATATAATCTACAACAATAACAAAAATTATAAATATGAGCAAGGAAAGGTTGAATTTTTAAAGATTATGATTCTCTTCTGAATAATAAATCATCCTATTCTTGTAAAGTTTTGTAACTGGACAAACAAGGGGTCTGCGCTGCCTGTCATTATTTGTGTCAATTAAGCAGAAATTGGGTTGAATCATATATAAGCATTTATTCCAATAATGCGGGTAGTATGGAAGAGTCACAGGTCATCCACAAAAATCTGCTCTGTCCTCCACCATAAGGCAGCTGCTTATATTGGGTAGAAGTACAAAGATTATGTAGGAAAGTGGGCACAAGATGATCATTAACAGTTACAAATCATGTGGACTGGGAGAGGGTATTATCACCAGAGGGTCGGTGCCTCCAGGAACCCTGGGACCAAATTATAGATAATAGGAAATGGGGGTAGTAAAGAACAGGTGCCCCTGGAATAAAATGTTTCTGCCACAAGGTTGTAAATCTTTCCATAATGATAGGCAGTTCTCGGAAATAGGATGGACTGCATTCCAATGTTAACTCCCAATCCCAGGGCATACAACTCTCAGCGAGGTTAGAATGTCCTTTCTCTAATCAAAACAGAACCATCATAACTAAAGAGCATGATTAATATTTCTTACTAAAGGCCCAGTTAATGAAATTCGTGCATGGGTGGGGGGGGTGTCCTGCAGCCCATGCTGCACCTTCTCCAATCTGGGACCCCTCGAGGGATATCCGACTGCAGTTAGACATCCCTCTCACTGTCCAGGACTGCTGGCTCCCAAATGCTCACCTGCCTGTCTTCCTGATTGCCCCTAACCTCACCTGCCTGCCAGCCTGATCACACCCTAACCACACTCATACCAGACTGCTTAATACCTAACTGTTCCCCTACCAGCCTGTTTCCTCTAACTGCCCTCAACTGCAGGCCTGGTCATCCTTAACTGCCTGCCCCTGCAGGCATGGTCTCCCCCAACTGCTATCCTCTGCAGGCGTGGGTCCCCCACAACTGCTCTTCCCTGCAGGCTTGGTCGCCCCCAACTTCCCTCCTCTGCCAGGCTGGTCACCCCTAATTGCTCTTCCCTGCATGCTTGATCACCCCCAACTGCCATCCCTTGCAGGCCTGGTCCCTCCCAACTGTGCTCCCATGCTGGCCATCTTGTGTCCACATGGGGGCAGGATCTTGTGACCACATGGAGGCAGTCATCTTGTGGGTTGGAGTGATGGTCAATCTGCATATTACTCTTTTATTAGATAGGATAGAGGCCTGGTGCATGGGTGGGGACCAGCTGGTTTGGCCTGAAAGGTGTCCCAGATCAGGATGGGGGGTCCCTTTGGACATGGGGCAGTCTGAGCCAGGGGCCTGTGGTGTGCAGGCTGGCCACGCCCCACCCCCTCCGTGACCCAAGCAGAGACCCTGGTATCTGGGATTTATCTATCTTCTATAATTGAAACTTTGTAGCCTTGAGTGGAGCCAAGCTTCCTGCTTGCTTTGTGACCTCAGACATTTTTGTTGAGATTTAGTTATCTACACTAATAAAAGAGCAACATTGTAATTGACTGTACCTTAGCAACACCCACCTACAAAGGGTTAATTTGCATATACAGGCACTGAGCAGCTGGGGGTGGGGCAGACGGCTGCATCATTGCCATGGCGATGACACAGGCATTCCACACCACCCCAGCCACTCTGGGCCTTTGGGCAGCGTGGGAAGGCAGAAAGGCTGCTCCAGGCTGGAGCAAAAAAGCAACTCCGGCCAGAGCAAGAGACAGTGCCAGCAGCCAGGGGAAGGAAGGCCCATTTTGCACAAATCTTCGTACATCAGGCCTTTAGTCTTCTATAACTGAAACTCTGTAGCCTTGAGTGGAGTCCATGGCTGGCCAGGGTGTGCAGAAAGTTTGGCTTCCTCCATTGCCAGGGAAACCCAAGCCTCCTGCTCATTCCATGGCCACAGCCATCTTGATTGGGTTAATTTGCATACTGGCTCCTGATTGGCTGGTAGGAGTGGCTTGTGGGTATAGCAGAGGTACAATCAATTTGTATATTGCTCTTTTATTACATAGGATAGCTGTAGTGGTCCCCAATATCCAATTTCTGCCCCTAACAGTTTGATTGCTAGATTTTAAAAGAAAGAAACAGTAGCCAGCCAGTGTGGCTCAGTGGTTGAGCATTAAACCATAAACTAGAAGGTCACCATCAGAGCACATGCCTGGGTTATGAGCTTGATCCCAAATAGCGAGTGTGCAGGAGGGAGCCAATCGATGCATCATTGATGTTTCTATGCCTCTCTCCCTCTCCCTTCCTCTCTCTGAAATAAATTTTACCAAAAAAAAGGGGGGGGAGGGATGGAAGGTGGGATGAAGGAGGGAAGAAGGGAGGACAGGAATAGAAGAGATATGAAAAAATAACTTTGGCAGAAAATAAGACCTTTTACGTTGAACAAATAGACCAAAGCTTTTCCTAGGAAAAAAAATTTTTCAAAATTTACCCAAAAACCATTTGAAAAGATTATATACAGAACTGTAGTAGAATCTGCATCTTTAAAGCACAAGAGCCCTAGAGGGCCTCTGAAGTTATCAGAAGGTTCAAGGAACTAGCCCAGCATGTCCACCACAGTATGCTTTTCAACTAAAAATCACTCACTTAGAACAAATTCCACAAGGAAAAATATAAAGTAAAATACCTAAAGGGTTAATGAAATAGACATCATATAAATATATATAACAAAGTCTAAGTCTTACTTTACTTTTAGAAAAGAAATTAAAGTGAAAAGCAGTATAGCACAAGAGTTAAGAGCAAGCATTCTTTTCTTTTTTTAATCTTTATTCTTGAGATTATTACAGATGTCCATCTTTTTTCATCACATGGCTCCCTTCCACCTGGTTCCCACCACAACCCAGGCCCTCGCCACCCTATTGTCTGTGTCAATAGATAATGCATACATGCATATAAGATCTTTGTTTAATCTCTTTCCACATCCCCTCCCCACCTCTCTTCACTGAAAATTGTCAGTTTGTTCCATTTCCATGCCCCTGATTCTATTCCATTCACCAGTTTATTCTGTTCATCAGATTTTTTATTCATTTGATTTTTATATTCAATTGTTGATAGATATGTATTTGTTGTCCCTTTGTTGTTCACATTTTTTATCTTTACCTTTCTCTTCTTCTTCTTCCTCTTCTTAAAGAATACCCTTCAGCATTTCATATAATATTGGTTTGGTGCTGATGGACTCCTTTAGCCTTATCTGATCTTCAACTCTAAATTAGAACTTTGCTGGGTAGAGTAATGTTGGTTGTAGGTTATTGCTATTCATCACTTAGAATACTTCTTGCCACTCCCTTCTGGCTTTCAGTTTCTGTTGAGAAATCAGCTGACAGTCATATGGGCACTCCCTTGTAAGTAACTGTTTTTCTCTTGCTAGTTTTAAGATTCTCTTTTTGTCTTTTGCTCTTGGCATTTTAACTATGATGTGTCCTGGTATGGTCCTCTTGGGATTCCTTTTGTATGGGGTTCTCTGTGCTTCCTGGACTTGTAAGTCTATTTCTTTTACCACACAGGGGAAGTTTTCTGTCACTATTTCTTCAAATAGGTTTTCAGTATCTTGCTCTCTCTCTTCTGGCACTCCCATAATTCGGATGTTGGTACACTTGAAGTTGGCCAAGAGGTTCCTTACACTATCTTCATATTTTTGGATTCTTTTTTCTTTTTGCTCTTCTGGTTGGGTGTTTTTTTACTTCCCCATATTTAAAATCACTGATTTGATTCTTCAGATCCTCTAGTCCAGCAGTTGCCAACCTTTCAGACCTCACAAACCACCAGTGGTCTGCGGACGACCGGTTGGTGACCACTACTTTAGTCTACTGTTGAATCCCAGGATATTATTCTTTATTTCAGTCAGTGTATGCTTAATTTCTCACTGGTACTTTTCCTGATGAGAAATCAGCTGACAGCTTTATTGGAGCTCCTTTGTAGGTAACAAATTGCTTTTCTCTTGCTGCCTTTAAGATTCTTTCTTTGTCTTTAATTTTTGACATTTTAATTTTGATGCATCTGGCCATGGACTTATTTGGGTTTTTCTTGCTTGGGACTCTCTTCCCTTCTGTACTTGTGTGACTTTTTTCTTTCCCCAGGTTAGGGAAGTTTTCTGCCATTATTTCTTCAAACACATTCTCTATTCCTTGTGCACTTTCGTCCCCTTCTGCCATCATATTATACAAACATTGTTATGTTACATGTTGTCCACAGCTCCCTTAAGCTGTCCTTCTTTTTTATAATTGGTTTTCCCTAAGACTTTTTTGAAAAGCAGCTTCAACTCTCTTCCAAATGACAATTGCATCACTCCCCTCATATAACCTGTCCTTTTCCAGCTAAACTGCACTGTTTCATCTAGTAAATAATTTTTCTCACCAGGAAGTGTTAGTAGCTAGATTATGTGTTCATGAAATTTAAATATAAAGGAAAAGTCCCAATAAGATTCTAATTTCTTTTTTATTGTGTGTTTCTGCTTTTTTGTGTGAAATACCAGCCAGTATAGAACTTTTTATCTGAGCTCCAGGTTTTGTAAATTTAGCTTGTTCAATGTGAACAAATCACCTTAATTTTCAGACTTGTTCTTACATTTGTATCTTCTTCCTGTCTGAGTATATGATTCCTCTGTACACTCTTCTCCAAATTAGGACTTTGTTATTTGTCCCGATACCAATTTCTTCTTTACCCTTCATATCAAGTCATTTATCATGTCTAGTTAATTTTACCTTCTAAGTCTCAAAATTATCTCCTTTCCATATATATTGCCACTGTCTCAGTTCAAACCCTAATGATTTTGTGTCTTTATTACTATCATAGTTAAATGGGTAGGGCTTTCTGTACAACGTCTTTTCTTCTTAGTTAATTCTCCATATTTTTGCCTATATTATATTAATTCTAAAAGCAAATAAGGGAAGAATCCAAGATAGCTGCATAGGTAAACACCTACAATGCTGTCTCACACAACAATTTCTAAACTACAACTAAAAGACAGAACGGACATCATCCAGAACCACAGGAAAGCTGGCTGAATGGAAATTCTACAACTAGAAGGAAAGAGAGGAGCTCACAGGAACCCAGAGGAGCTGCAAAAAGCTGAGGTATGGAGACATGCGGGTGGAGAGAGCGGGTGCCAGAGATACTGGCTGGCTTTATCAGGCTGGAGGAAACGGAACTCTCAAAGGCATTGAATTCCTTATCCTACAACACTAAACCCCAAATCCAGCCAAAACTCATACGGGGAAAGTTAGGACTGTGAAAAGGGAGAGGTGCACCAAAATTAAGGAGAGTCACAAAAGATCAGAGGTCTGGTGGCACTCAGAGGACAGACTGCTGATTATGCTGCTGGCTTTCGCGAGTGGGCGGGAGACAGACCCTCCCAACTGTGCCACTTCTGACTCTACTAAGCCCCTATTTCGAGTGAAACCCTGGGGGACCCAGACTCTTGTGGTCCTGCAGCACAGAGGAGCCGGAAAGGCAGCAGACTAGAGGCACTGTGTGTGTGCACAAGGACCGCTCCAGCGATTACCCAGTCACGTGAGACTCAGGGACCGTGGCAGGCAGGACCGACTGGAAGACAGGCGGTGCCGTAAGCCCTGAGAATCCACACATCCCAAGCTCAACAGAGAGGCCTCTGCAGTTTTGCAAGTCTGGTATCATAAGGCTGAATCCAACACAGAAGTTCTCCAAGCATAGTGAAAATGCCGAGACAAGGGAAGGGATTACAAACAAAAGAAATGGAGGAAAACAAACAACTGGATATAGAGTTCAAAACCACGCTTATAAGATTTTTCAAGAATATCCTAGAAAAGTTGGATAAAGTTAGCGAGAGCCAAGAGGAGATGAAAAAGATACAACTAGAGATGCAAAAGGTCCAACTAGAGATGAAAAAGGACTAACTAGAAATTAAACATACACTGACTGAAATAAAAAATATTATAGAGAGTCCTAACAGTAGACTAGAGAAAGGCAAGAATCAAGTCAAAAATTTGAAATATAAAGAATCAGAAAACACTCAACTGGAAAAGCTAGTAAAGAAAAAAATCCAAAAATGTGAAGATAATGTAAGGAGCTTCTGGGACAGCTTCAAGTGTACCAACATCAGGATTGTGGCGTGCCAGAGGAAGAGAGAGAGCAAAATACTGAAAATCTATTTAAAGAAATAATGACTGAAAACTTCCCACATCTGGTCAAAGAAATAGACTTACAAGTCCAGGAAGCACACAGAACCCCATATAAAAGGAATCCAAAGAGGACCACACCAAGACACATCATAATTAAAATACCAAGAGCATCCACCTCAGGTGACTAGAGAGGCTGAGCCACTGGACCTTATAGGCCACCAATCACACAAGGCCACTCTATCAACTCAAGAAGACTTAGTAGCAACCCAATATATAGAAACAAACACAGGGAAGCAGCCAAACTGTGGAAACAAAGAAACAAGTCACAAATAAAAGAAATGGATGAAAGCATAATACTGGATATAAAACCACGGTTATAAGGTTACACAATAATCTTCTAGAAACCATTGTGAGGGTGCCAGAAGAAGAGAGAGAGCAAGATACTGAAAACCTATTTACAGAAATAATGACTGAAAACTTCCCACATCTGGTAAAAGAAATAGACCTACAAGTCCACGAAGCACACAGAACCCCATATAAAAGGAATCCAAAGAGGACTACACTAAGACACATCATCATTAAAATACCAATAGCAAAAGACAAAGAGAGAATATTGAAAGCAGTAAGAGAAAAACAGTTCATTACCTACAAGGGAGCACCCATACAACTGTCAGCTGATTTCTCAACAGAAACGATGCAGGCCAGACGGGAGTGGCAAGAAATATTCAAAGTGATGAATATCAAGAACTTACAAGCAAGATTACTTTACCCAGCAAAGCTCTAATTTAGAATTGGAGATCAGATAAAGAGCTTCACAGACAAGAAAAAGAAGGGTATTCTCTAAGGAGAGGAAGAAAAAGGTAAAGATAAAAATATGAACAACAAAGTGACCACAAATACATATCTATCAAAAAGTGAATCTAGCCGAGACTGGTTTGGCTCAGTGGATAGAGCGTCGGCTTATGGACTGAAAGGTCCCACGTTCGATTCCAGTTGGGGGCATGTACCTTGCTTGCAGGCACATCTCCACTGTGGCTGATCGATGTCTCTCTCTCATCAATGTTTCTGAATTTCTATCTCTCTCCCTACCCCTCTGTAAAAAAAATCAATAAATATATATATATTTTTTAAAGTGAATCTAAAAAATTAAGTGAATAAAAAAACTGAATAAAATAAACTGGTAAATATAATAGAATCAGAGATATAGAAAGGGGGTTGACTGACAATTCTCGGAGTAAGGGGGTATGAGGGTTGCAGGAAGAAATTGGACAAAAATCTTACACCTATGGATGAGGACAGTGGGGGAGGGTAAGGGCAAGGAATGGGTTGGGAACCAGGTAGAGGGGAACTATGGGGAGGGAGAGCAAAAGGAACAACTGTAATAATCTGAACAATCAAGATTTACTTTTTTTTTAAAAAGACCCAGAATAGTCACAGCCATCTTGAGGAAGAACAAAGTGGGAGGGATCACAATTCAGATATCAAAGTATACTACAAAGCCACTGTAATCAAAACAGCCTTGTACTGACACAAGAACAGGCATATAGATCAATGGAACACAACAGAGACTCCAGAAATCAACCCAAGCCATTATGCTCAATTAGTAATTTGACAACAGAGGCAAAAGCATATAATGGAGTTAAAACAGTCTCTTCAATAAATGGTGTTGGGAGAATTGGACAAATACATGCAAAAAATGAAACTAGAACACGTACTTGTACCATACACAAGAATAAACTCAAAATGGGTAAAAGATTTCAATGCAAGTCATGAAATCATGAAAATCTTAGAAGAAACAATAGGCAGCAAAATCTCAGACATCTCTCATACCAATATGTTTATGGATACATTGCCTAGGGCAAAAGAGACTAAAGAGAAAGTAAACAAATAGGACCATATCAAAATATAAAGCTTCTGCACAGCAAAAGAAACCATCAACAAAATGAAAAGGGAGTCTACTATATGGGAAAACATATTTGGCAAAGATACATCTGATAAAGTATTTATATCCAAAATATATAAGGAATTCATACAACTTAGCAAAAGGAAGACAAACAATCCAATTAAAAAATTGGCAAGGGACTTAAATATTTCTCAAAAGAGGACATAGAAATTGCCAAGAGAAATATGAAAAATTGCTTAAAGTCACTGATCATCAGTGAGATGCATATTAAAACAACAATCACCTCAAACCTGTCAGAATGGTTATCATCAACAAATGAGAAGTGCTGGCAAGGATGTGGAGAATAGGGAACTCTAGTGCACTGCTGGTGGGAAAGGAGACTAGTGTAGCCATTATAGAAAACAGTATGGCATTTTCTCAAAAAAATTAAATACGGAACTGCCATTTGACCTAGTGATCCCATTTGCAGCACTGTATCTTAAGAGACCTGAAACAACAGTCAGAAAGAATGTATGTACCCCTCTGTACATAGCAGCACAATTTACAATAGCTAAGGTCTAGAAACAGCCCAAGGGCCCATCAGTAGATGAGTGGGAAAAAACCTGTGGTATATTTACACCATGGAATACTATGCAGCCATAAAAAAGAAAGATATCTTACCCTTTGAGGCAGCATGGAGGGTCCTGCAGAGTATTAGGCTAAGTGAAATAAGCCAGTTAGATAAAGACAAGTATCACATGATCTCTTTCATATGTGGAATCTAATGAACAAAATAAACTAATGAACAAAATAAATTCAGAGACATGGAAGCATGGAACAGACTGTGGAATCTCAGAGGGAAAGCAGGGTAAGCTGGGGGAAAGACATCAACCAAAGAACTTGTATGAATACATTAAAGCACGGGCACAATCGGGTGTTGAAGGACTGGGGTAGGGCCGGGAGGGGGCATGGAAGGAGGGGGCTAGAAAAGGTCAATGGGGAAAGTGGGAGACATTTGTAATACTTTCAACAATAATGATTTTTTAACTAAAAAAATAATAATCTCAGGGATTATAAGGACCATTCCTTTAACTACCCACTTAATCTATCAGAACAAGAGAATAATTCACCCATATTATAAAGGAAAATGCTAGAATCCAGAAGAATGAGAACAAACTGCTTTATGAGTTATTGAAGTTAAGCTGTCTAAGACTTAAGAGTGCTTTAGAAAGTTAGATTTATATCAGGTATGACCGATTAAGAAAATTCTCATTACTTGGTTTTTTTATACTTTTCGCCTTTAAGAGAAGTGTCCTTTCTAAATTAATGTAGAATATTATGTCCAGGTGTTATGACAAAGTTCTTTTATTTTTAAAATAACTGTGTTGAAAGTGGTTTTTATGTGATCTTGACTTAAAACTCTTATAGAGTGTCATTCAATTACAAACCATATAACCTAAGCACTATAGATTAGTTTAAATGCAAGCAAAGTACCTCCCCCAAAAACTATTCACTTAAGGGTAAAAACTGTACATGGAAACACATTAAAAATATTATGTTACAGATCACAAATTCCCAGAACTAATTCCTAATGTTCAGCCCCAAACTCCATACTTTTTTCTATTAAAAAAAAAAATCTGGTCTTATTAGTTTTCAAAATTAAACTGCATATTTATATTAAAAACCTGTGGAAATATTTCAATATCATCTTCTTTTTACAAAAAACAGCATGTAAAATAAAAGAAAGTTCAACAAAGTTAAGTGGTAAGAACTCAGATTAAATAATTTCTAAAAAGTATGTTAAAAATGAAGAAAACAAAAGATATGTTCTATCTTTTAAATGTTATTTAATCTAGGTCATTACCTATTTGTATACATCTCCCTTTATATCATATATGAATCTTAAAATGTGTATATGTTTATCAAATTATAAATAAGTTAAATGCATTGATACTTGTTTTTTAAAAAAAATTCTATCAATCTATTTAATCAAGTATGGGACTATCATTAAGTTTGTGAATTAAGATTGTCAGCTTTAAGATTTGCTACAAATTGGGTGCACCTGCATATGAAGATTTTCTTAAAGATCATTTCCAACAATCTTATCTTTAAGACTATTGGAGTTATTTCTAAATGTGGTAAGCTGAACAAAATCAATACTGAACAACATACCTTTCAGATAATTTAAGGCTTTGATGGAGAAGTTCTAATTTTTGACATGTCTCTAGGCTGTCAACAGATGTCGAAGGCAATGAGTCTGATTGCACCTTGTTGGCATCACATAAATTAGCATCGTTTCTAGGTAGGATCTTTCTGAATTTTCGTCCTAAATCCGTCCATAGAACATTCGTCAACATAACTTTGAGTTGCCTGTTACACACATAAATAATTAACACTAAACATTGTATAATACATGAATGCATCACAAATAATAACAAATGAAAACCTCCAGGAATTCTAAATTTCAGTTCTTGAAGCAATTAAATAGAATATTAAACATCATAAGTAAAAAATTTGCCTAACTACTCTCAAATATACATTAAAAAGTAAAGCCTATTTCACTTAAATGGGATCATCTTCAGGATTCTGTCTGATATACAACTGTAGTCACACACCTTGTATAGCTGTTGAATTCCTGATAACCCATCCGTGTCTATTCTCACTGTTAATGGAACAAAAACACATATCTGCACATATTCACAGAGGTAACAACTTCTGCACTAAAAATTATTTTCTTTTAGCATTTATTGATTTGGAAAACATTGTTAAAACTAAGGGTGCTATGGTAGATCATCTACAGTCTATATCATCCTAAAATACAGATTTAATTTTACTTTATTTAAAATAGGTCAATTTAAAACATTTATTTTTATTGTACCTATACCAATTTCAAAAGTAAAACTGCACCCTAGCTGGTTTCTCAATAATTAGAGCATCAGCCTGCAGACTGAAGGGTTCAATTCTAATCAAGAGCACTTGCCATGGTTGCAGGCAGTTCCAGCCTTTTGCCTCATTACGTTTTTGCCCATTAATCATTCAATACATCATTGAGCTGGTAATACTGGAACCATGGAATATAGTTTGTGCAGTAGTGTGAACAGGCTACCAAGTAGGCTTGAAACAATGTCAAATGAGGAATGGCTGAAAGATCTGGAAATATTTAATCATATTATTTTCCCTGGTATCAGTTTTAGGCACCAGTTTGTTTTGTTGGTTTGTTTGTTTAACAAACATGAATATTAAGAAACAGAAAGCAGGACAGAAACCAAGATAGCGGCATAGGTGAACATCTAAACTGCTGCCTCGCACAACAATTTCAAAACTACAGCTAAGACATCAGAGAGAACCAAGATGGTGGTATAGGGTATACACCTGTACGTGCTGCCTCTCACAACCACACCAAAACTACAACTAAAAGACAAAATGACTATTCCCCCAGAACCACAGGAAAGCTGGCAGAGTGGAAGTTCTACAACTAGAAGGAAAGAAAAAAGTGCATTGAGACCTGGTAGGACGTGCAGATGCTCAGAAAGGCAGAGGTAAGGAGACGAGCACAAATAGGGCTGGTGTGTGCTGTTTTTTTTTCAATTGGGAAAGAGTTACAAGTTCCTGATTGCTCAGAACTCCAGTTTCTGCCAAGATTCTGGGGACCCAGACTCACACAGGGAGAAACTGGACTGTTGGCCATCAGGTCTGAAAGAGAGGGTGGCCTTCTCACAGAGGTGCGCACAGGAATCATTGTTTACTGCGCTGGGGCACGGGGCGTGGGACACAGAACAGAACGCGGCAAACTGCTTTCTGTTTGCCACACCCTAGCCTAGTGATTCCCCGAGCCCCCACCTCGCCCAATTTACAAACCCACCAAGCTGTAGGCAGTGGCTTTTGCATATGAATGGCCTGCCCTCTCACAGCTTAACCTAACAAATTGCAACTGGGTCAAACAACTCCAAAACTTCCAAACTCCAAGCAAAGAGGAGAAATCTGCACATCGCCCTGCAGCTCCTGCTGGGTGGCCTCAGACACTAGCTGACTTGCAACTCCTTGGAGATCCAGGAACCAGTGTACCTAGAGGTCAGTGTGAGACAACACCAGATTTCAACTCCTCACATACATAAGTGACACACTAAAGAGGCAGACTCAGTAAGCACCAAAGCCCCACTGAAGCAAGTCCTGCCCCATAGTGGTGAGTTCAGAACAGGAATTCTTCCATTCACCAAGAGTGTCAACCTCAGGTGATTGGGGAGGCGGAGCTACTGGCCCATAAAGGACAACTAGCATACAAAGCCACTCCATCAACACAGAGAAGCAGACAAAATGCGGAGACAAAGAAACATATCACGAATAAAAGAAATGGAGGAAAGTAAACTACTAGACATAGAGTTCAAAACTACATTTATAAGATTACTCAAGAATATTCTACAAACTGCCGAGAAATTTAGTGAGACCTCTGAGAAACTTAGTGAGACCTTCAAGGATCTTAATGAGAATGCCAAAGAAATGGAAAAGGACCGGTCAGAAATTACGCATGCACTATCTGAAATAAAGAATAATATATAGAAATCCAATAGCAGAATAGAGGACTCCAAGAATCAATCCAAATTTTTGAAATATGAGGAAGCAAAAACCACCCAACCAGAAAAACAAAAAGCAAAAAGAATCCAAAAAAGTGAAGATGGTGTAAGGAGCCTCTGGGACAACTTCAAGCATATCAACATCAAAATTATAGGGGTGCCAGAAGAAGATAGAAAACAAGATATTAAAAACCTGGTGAAAGAAATAGACTTACAAGACCAGGAAGTGCACAGAACCCCAAATAAAAGGAATCCAAAGAAGACCACACCAAGACACATCAGAATTAAAATACCAAGAGCACAAGACAAAGAGAGAACATGAAAAGCAGCAAGAGACAAACAGAAACTATACAGGCCAGATGGGAGTGGCAAGAAATACTCAAAGTGATGAATAGCAAGAACCTACAACCAAGATTACTCTATCCAACAAAGCTATCATTCAGAATTGAAGGGCAGATAAAGAGCTTCACAGATAAGAAAAAGCTAAAGGAGTTCATCAGAATCAAACCAGTATTACATAAAATGCTGAAAGGTACTATTTAAGAGGAAGAAGAAAAAGGTAAAGACAAAAATTATGAACAATAAATATATATCTATCAACAAGTGAATTCAAAAATCAAGTGAATAAAAATTCAAATGGACAGAATAAACTGGTGAATATAATAGAATCAGGGGCATAGAAAGGGAGTGAACAATTCTCAGGGGGGAAAGGGGGTAGAAGGAGAGATTGGACAAAAATCATACACCTATGAATGAGGACAATGCAGAGGGAAGTAAGGGCAGAAGGAGGGATGGGAGCCTGGTAGAGGGGAGCTATGGAAGGAAAAAAAAGGAACAATTGTAATAGTCTGAACAATAAAGATTTATTAAATCAAAAATAAATAAATATTAAAATTAAAAAAAAAAAACAGAAAGCAAAATGCTCATGTATTTGTGTTGTTGTTGTTGTTGTTGTTAATCCATACCCAAGGACATTTTTCCATGATTTTTAGAGAGAGGAAGGGAGACAGGGAGAGAGTGAGGAGAGGAAGAGAGAGAGACATCAAGTGGGTGCCTTCCACACACACCCTAATTGGGGCTAGGGATCAAACCTTCAACCCAGGTTTGCGTCCCTGACTGGGAATCAAACCCCAGATCCTTCGGTGCATGGGCGAATGCTCTAACCACTGAGAACACTGGCCAGGGCAAGTGCTCATCTATATATATAAAATCCTAAGCGACCAGTTGACTGTTCGACCAGTCAACCATTTGACTGGTCGCTATGATGCACACTGACCACCAAGGGGCAGACACTTAACACATGAATTGCCCCCTGGTGGTCAATGTGCTCCCACAGTGAAAGCAACTCCTCAGCTGACTGTGGGGTTTCAGATGCTGGGTGCATGGCTAGTAAGTGAGTGCAGCTACCGTGGCACTAGCCTCTCCCGCCTCTGCACAGCAAGGCTCGGATAAATGGGAGCAACAAAACACCCAGCCCTGCTTGGGCTCCTCCCCAGCCACTTGCCGCTTGGTGTGATACTACATCCCTTGGGGAATGTTAGACTGCCAGTTTTGGCCCAATCCCCACAGCAGTCCGACATCTACCGAGGGCTTGCAGAGATCAGGCAGAAGCTGGCAGTCCAACATCCCCTAAGAAGTCCCAGATTGCAAGAGGATGCAGGCCAGACTAAGGGACCCCTCTGGTGCACAAATCCATATACCAGGCCTCTAGTATATTTTAAAGACAAAACAGATCTCAAGTAAATCACTTGTTTGCAGCAGCCACTTGGGTCTATATATTCAGACCATCTGGAAAGAGTGGGTTATCAGTTTTCAGGGGACCTCCAAAGAATACACTGAGACTCCAAACATTTTGAGATTTTAAAATGTTAATCTTTAGAATTCATATTAAGGAATAAAGAGATGAGTAGCATTTCTCTGAATGAATAAAAAGCATTCTTTCAATAAAGACTTACTAAAGACCTGCTAGTGAGATTCAGCAATGAACAAGATGGTTATAGTTCTGTCTTATGAAAGCTTACATTCCAGAGAAGAATTACCCAATTAATTACTTATTTACAATTGTAATGAGTGATATGAAGGAAAAATACAGATGGCTGCACTTGATCTAAACCAAGTCAGGAAAGGTTTTACTGAGATATGGCTTTGAAGCTGAAACCTCAAAGAAGAGATACTACCCAAAAGAAGCAGGTAGAAAATGGAGAGTTCTCCAAGAGGGGGAACTAAATGCAAGTGGCTCTCTGATATGAGTAATGTTTTAAGGAAATTACAGGACTTACCTGGTTCAAGTGCTTAGAGTGAAAAGGAAATCTATACAAGATAAGGATGGACTTTTAGGTGGGACCTGGTGAACTATACTACAAATTTGAGACTTTACGTCAACAGTAAAAAACTACTAGTTTTAACAAAAGAATGAGAAGATCATAAATGCATGTTTAAAAGATCACTTTGATCTTCTATGAAGAAAGGAAATGAGAGCACTACAGTCTAGGTAAATAAGAATGGATTTAGCCGGAGCCAGTTTGGGTCAGGATAGAGCGCCAGCCTGCGAACTGAAAGGTCCCAGGTTCGATTCTGGTCAAGGGCATGTACCTTGGTTGCGGGCACATCCCAGTCCGGGATGTGCAGGAGGCAGCTGATCGATGTTTCTTTCTCATCTATGTTTCTAACTCTCTCTCTCTCTCTCCCTTCCTCTCAGTAAAAATAAATAAACAAACAAACCAACAAACAAATAAATAAATAATATATATATATATTAAAAAGAATGGATTTATATACATAACTAGTGGCCCAGTGCATGAAATCCGTGCACATTAAAAGGGAATTAGAGAAAATATTTTAATAGTGCTATTTGCCCTTTCTCTATAATAGAAATGTTGGAGGTGAAAGAAAATTAGTAATATGTATATGAAAATTTCCCTCCTGTCAGAGTCATGGGCACACTACAGGACTCAGAGCCAAGTCCCTGCCTACCTGCATGTGCCTCGAAATCTCGCGAGATCCAGACCCAGCTGGTCCCATCCCTGTCAAGCCCTGCAGGGCAGGAGGCGCAGCCTCAGGTCCTCCATCTAGTCCTGCAGGGAGGATCCCCTATCAAGCCTTGCCAGGCAGGAGGCTCTGCCTCAGGTCTCTCTTCAAGCCCCACTGGGCGAGAGGTGCAGCCTCAGGTCCCCTGGCCCCAGCGTGAGGGTGCAAGGGCATGATGACCATTTGCATATTAATTCTTTATTATATAGGATGGTGACTTTATCAGAGGTAGGTTAGTGGAATGGTGGGACCAGAACACAATGGGATAAGTAAAAGAAAAAGGAGAAAAGAGATACAAAAAATATAGCAATTGACATATGACTGTGAATAAAGGATACAGGACAAAAGCTGAAGATAGATGTAAAGTGCAAGAAAGAAATCATTTCAAATAGAATGATTAATAACTAAATGGGTGAGTAGGCAAAGTGGGATCCAGACCACACACTCTCAACTCTATTGCCAGCACTTTAACTATTCCACCATTCTGATTTGTGATGGGAAAAGGGGCATGAAGGAAAAGGAATCAAAATCTTCTTTCCAAAGTGATAAGAAAGCTAAAGAAAAACAGGCTTGAAAAAAGAAAAGGTTTCAAATAATCACTGTTGTGGGGAGGTCTCTGAACACAATCTGGCTAGAGAAGGCCAAAAAGATTATCTTGCAGTTTAGGAATCTAGTGATATCAATGATCATGAATTTATAATGCCACAAATATACTACTTTGTAACATTTTTATCAGTGCTCAGCCACCTTGGTCTCAGCACAATGCAAACAGATAATTAGGTTCACAGGTGATTATTAATTACTAAGGAGAAAAGCATCTTTACAATGGAGAGAGATCCAGCAGCAACCATATTAACCAACCTATGAAATACAGGACCACCAACAGCAAAACAAGCACACATTATGTATCCCTGATATGATGCAATAAGCTATGAAGTACTCTTGCAAAAATGTAACATGAGAGGGAGTGACTGGCACAGGCGCAAGCACATGGCCAGCCTGGGAAACTGGGGTGGGGGTGGGGAGAAATTAGGGGAAAAAATGTAACATGAAACTAGTTAGTAGTATCAATTGATATGGGCATGTGATTTTTTGACCTGCAGTATATTTATATGATTTAATCACATTTACTATTTTTAATATATTTTTATTATTTTCAAAGAGGTAGGGAGAGGTAGAGATAGAAACATCAATGTTGAGAGAGAATCACTGACTGGCTGTCTCCTGCACACCCACCCAGGAATAGAGCTGGGGATCAAGCCTGCAATCCAAGTATGTGTCCTTGACCACAATTGAACCCGGAACCCTTCAGTCCACAGGCCAATGATCCATTTGAGCCAAATGGGCTAAGGGCCAGCACATTTATTGATTTGCAAATATGATACCAGCCTTGCATTCCCAGAATAAATCCCACTTGATCATGGTGTATGATCATTTTAATGTATTGCTGAATCCTATTTGCTAATATTTCATTGAATATTTTAGTGCCTTTGTTCACCTGGGACTATCAGCATGTAATTTTCTCTCTTTGCAGTGTCTTTACCTAGTTCTGGATTTAGGATAATGCTGGTCTCATAAAAAGAGTTTGGAAGTGTTCCTTCCTCTTGAATTTTTTGTAGTAGTTTGAGGAAAATATGTGTTAGTTCTTTGAATGTTTGGTAAAACTCCCTGTGAACCCATCCAAACTAGGGCTTTTGCTGGCTGGGAGTTTTTTTGTTTTCATCTTTTTTTGTTTGTTCATTTTTTTTTTATTTTTTTTTTTGCTGGGAGGTTTTTTTTATTATTATTATTATTACTGTTTCTATTCATCAATTGTTATTGGACCACTCATGTTTTCTGGTTCTTCCTTACTGAGTTTTGGAAAACTGTATTTTTCCCAGAATATTTCCATGTCATCCAGGTTGTCCAGTATGTTAGAATATAGTCATTCATAGTATTTTTTTAATATATTTTATTGACGTTTTTACAGAGAGAGGAAGGGAGAGGAATAGAGAGTTAGAAACATCGATGCAAGAGAAACATCCAGCAGCTGCCTCCTGAACATCCCCTACTGGGGATGTGCCCACAACGAAGGTACATTCCCTTGACCAGAATCGAACCTGGGACCCTTCAGTCCACAGGCCAAGGCTCTATCCACTAAGCCAAATCAGTCCAGGGCTCATAGTATTTTTTTACAATCCTTTGTATTTCTGTGAGGTTAGTTGTTACTTCACCTCTTTCATTTCTGCTTTTGTTTATTGGGGTCCTCTCTGTTTCTTCATGAGTCTGGCTAAAGGTTCATCAATCTTGTTTATCTTTCAAAGAACCAGCTCTGCTTTCACAGTGTCCCATAAATTTTGTATTGTTGTGTTGTCATTGTCATTTCTTGTCATGATGTTTGTTATTTCATCCTTGATCTCTTTGGTTACACAATCGTCGTTTAATAGCATGCTGTTTAGTCTATATGTGTTTGATTTCTTTGTATTGTTTTTATTATAGTTGATTTCCAGTTTTATACCACTGTGGTCTCAGAAATTGCTTAATATGATTTCTATCTTCTTGAATTTGAAGAGACTTTTCTTATGACCCAACATATGATCTATCTTTGAAAATGACCCATGTGCACTGGAAAAGAATGTGTATTCTGTGGCTTTGGGGTGAAATGTACTGAAGATGTCAATTAATACCATGTGGTTTAGTGAGTCATTTAGGATTGATGTTTCTTTGCTGATTTTTTGTTTAGAATATTTGTCCAGTGGTAACCGTGGGGTATCAAAGTCTCCTACTATGATTGTATTGCTGTCAATCTCTCCCTTAGTATCCTCCAGGAGTTTTTATATGTATTTAGGTGGTCCTATATTGGGTGTGTATATGTTTACCAGAGTTATTTCTTCTGGTTGGATTGTTCCCTTTAGTATTATGAAGTGGCCTTCTTTATCTCTTGTTATGTCCTTCACTTTGAGATCTAATTTGTAAGATATAAGTATTGCAACCCCAGCTTTTTTTTCATTTCCCTTTGGGTGAAATACCATCTTCCTTCCCTTCACCCTCAATCTGTGTGCATCTCTTTTCCTGAGGTGCGTTTCTTGTAGACAGCAGATATATGGATCATGTTTTCTTATCCAATCGGTTACCCTATGTCTCTTGATTAAAGCATTTAATCCGTTTACATTTAAAGTTATTATTGGCCAGGACCAGTTTGGCTCAGTGGATAGAGCATCAGCATGGGGACTGAAAGGTTCCAAGTTCAATTCCGGTCAAGGGCATGTACATTGGTTGCGAGCACATTCCCCAGTGAAGGGCGTGCAGGAGACAGCTGACCGATGTCTCTCTCTCACCAATGTTTCTGGCTTTCTGTCCCTTTCCCTTCCTCTCTATGAAAAATAAATAAAATATAAAAAACAAAATAAAATAAAGTTATTATTGATAGGTACTTATCTGTTGCCATTTTTTGTCTTTACCCCAGATTTCCTTCTTCACTTCCTATTTCTTTTTATTACAGCAGACCATTTAACATTTCTTGCATTGCTGGTTTGGAGGTAATATATTCCCTTAGTCCTTTTTTGTCTTTGAAGCTTCTGATTTCACCTTCAATTTTGATTGAAAGCCTTGCAGGGTACAGTATTCTTGGATTCACACCCTTCCTTTGCATGACTTTGTATATTTCATTCCATTCCCTTCTGGCCTGATGAGTTTCTATTGAGAAATCAGTTTCTAGTCGTATGGAGGTTCCTTTATAGGTAACATTCTGTTTCTCACTGACCGCTTATAAGATTTTTACTTTGTCGTTGATGTTTGCCAATTTAATTATAATGTGCCTTGGTGTCGGTTTTGTGGGGTTCATTTTGCTTGGGACTCTGTGAGCATCTTGGATTCGTGTGGGTTTTTTCTTTCCGACATTGGGAAATTTTCTGTCATTATTTCTTCAAACAGGTTCTCTAATCCTTGTTCAGTTTCCACTCTTTCTGGAACCCCAATTATGTGGATGTTGTTTTGATTCGTGTTATCCCAAAGTTCCATTAGGCTCTCCTCTTGCTTTTTAACTGTTTTTTCTAGAAGCTGCTGTACTTGGGTATTTTTTTCCTATCAAGTCTTCTAGCTCACTGATGCAGTGCTCTCTTGTTCTAGTTTACTTTCGATGCTTTCTATTGAGTTCTTTATAGCAGTGATGTCATTTTTTCATTTCTTCTTGATTATTCTGCATTTCTTCAGGCTTCTTCTTCATTTTCCTCTTGGGTCTTCTTCATTTCCTCTGGGCTCTTACACTGTCGATTTTGTCTTCCATTCTTTTCATCCACCTTATGATCATTTCTCTGAATTCTTTCTCTGGCAGACTTATTTCTGCTTCTATTTCATTTACTTTCTTTACTGGTGATACCTTGCTTTCTGTTGTATGCAGGCTGTTTTTTCTTCTGCCCATGGTCTTTCTTCTCCGAGTGTCTGGTTATGTAGTTCTCTCTTCTACATTGATTCAAAGGCACAAACTACAACACGACCAGGTACAACACACAAAGCACTGAACAGAAATGTATTCACGATGTTAATAATCACCAATAAGGTGACCACCAATGAAAGACAAATTAGGGGTAACTAGAGAAAGAAGAAGAGGGAAATGAGGAAAAAAGTAAAGAAAGAAGTGCCAAAAACAAATTTGGAGAGGGAGAAATAAATAAATAAATAAACAAACAAATTAAAAAATAAAAAGGAGAAGAAGGAGAAGGAGAAGGAGAAG
Organism: Lasiurus borealis; assembly: GCA_004026805.1. Lineage (NCBI taxonomy): Eukaryota > Metazoa > Chordata > Mammalia > Chiroptera > Vespertilionidae > Lasiurus > Lasiurus borealis. Next base: position 33,131 of record PVJN01010499.1, on the reverse strand, counting down.
GAGACGGAGACGGAGACGGAGACGGAGACGGAGACGAAGACGAAGACGAAGAAGAAGAAGAAGAAGAAAAGAGAAAGAGAAAAAAAGTCAGAGAGAAAAGGGGAATAAAATATAGATGTCAGGAGAAAACTCCAATAGAACAGTCACTAATCCCAACAAATGCTCGCAGCCAGTACCTAGAGATTAATACAAACTACAAATAACAACTGGTATTGAGGGAGGCAAGGTAAAGGAGAGGTAAAAAGCAAACGAAAACAAAGCAAACAAAAAGCAAAATAAAACAAGTAGAATAACCTAAAACAATCTCACAAAAAAAGTACAAAAAACCGATATAATCACCATTCAGGCAAATAGCAACAAAAGGACATAGAGAAAAACAACTTTTTGGATAGTGAAGAGAAGAAGAGAGGTTTGTATGGACTTGGAGTAGGGGATTTGAAATTAGATATATAAGTGGGGTGAAATTTTAACCAGGTAAAGAGAAAGAATAGGGAGAATATAAAGTTGGAAAAGGGAAAGAGAAACAAGACAACAAAATGGGGAAAGTTAGGAGGAAAGTGTTGGCATAAAGGCAGAGTTAAGATAGAGTAAAATTATGCAAAAGGAAACATGAAAATAGGATGTAGAACTCTAATCCCGAAGTAAAATAAAGGAAAAACAAAACTTGTTTTTGTTTTTTTCCAAAAAGGTAAAATAATAGTAGTAATAATACTAGTTGAAAACAAAAATGTAATAATTAAAAAGGTAAAATCAATTGAGGAGAAAAGAAAAAAATAGTTTTTTAATTAAAATATGCAAATATTAAAAATAAAAATAAAATAATAAATTTTAAAAAATAAAAGGAAAAAAAATTGAATGGTTATTCACTTCCACTATTGTTCCGCTTGGCACTCCTGGTTCCCAGTCAGGAGGGTATTGCAGTTCCCTGTGTTCCACTGCTGGATTGTGTTTTAATCTCTTTATTCTTTTGTGGTTATTCGAGAGTTAATTTGTGCGTCATCCACTGGGTGACAGTGTTTCAGAATTGACCTCTGAGACTAAGCACAGTCTCTCTAGGCTGTGCTCAGATCCTGCTACTCTGTGGTTCTCAAAACCGGTTTGTGGGGATTTTGCAGCCAGGACACTGTAATAACTCCCAGGCTGTCCTTCTGCCTCAGATCGAAATGAGTTGTTTTCTAGAGCTCCCTCCGAGAGTCCACTTCCACACTCAGGGATCACGCCCTGCCCCACATCGTAGGACCTCTCTAGAGGCAGCTTTCCTGCAGCCCGGTTCCCACAGTGTGCGCGTCTCTGTTCTGCGGGACAGGAGACCTCACCTTATCCCAGGCGAAATCTGACCTTTCCGTGTGCCATGTGAATCTCCTCCGAGTCTGTGTGTCTGCACAGTTGGAGAGTGGTGTCCTAGGTCTCCCGGCTGTTCTGTGAGTGCTTAAGCTGCAGCTTTCAGACTGCCGCAGACATCCACCTCCCTCTGCACTTATCTCTGGACTGGCCACTCCTCCAAATTCACTCAGTGAAAGTCAGCTGGTCCTTTGAATTTTAAACTTACCTAACAAACTGCAACTGATTCAGTGAGTCTCAGAACATCCAAAAGAAGGCACAAGGCCCCACAGTCGCTTGCATTGCTTTGCAACTGGGCCTCAACTGGGCACCTCCAAAATCCAAACAAGAGGAAACTGCTGATCTCTCCATAACTCCTCGCTGGCCTCAGGCAAAGGCCAAATTAGCATCTCCTTGGAGATCCAAGAGCCAGTGTACCTAACGTTAAGAGTGGGACTATCCAGATTACAACTCCTCAGATCCATAAGGGACACACTCAGGGGGCAGACTCAGTGAGCACCAAAACCCCACTGAAGCAAGTCTTGTCTCTTAAGAGTGTCTCTAGCACAGAAGTTCTCCCATAGTAGAAACAGCTGATCCTCACAGTTAATTGGACTGGAGGTCAATTCCTCCCAATGATACTAACAACAAGCAAGGCTTAACTCCAATAAGGCAGTACACACAACCCACAAAAAAGTGAACCAAGAGTGTCCACCTCAGGTAACTGGAGAGGCTGAGCCACTGAGCCCTATAGAACACCTAGCACACAAAGCTACTCTGTCAACACAGGGAAGCAGTCAAAATGCGAAGACAAAGAAACAAATCACAAATGAAAGAAATGGAGGAAAGCAAATGACTGTTATAAGGTTTTTTAAGAATTTTCTAGAAAAGGTCGATCAATTTAGCAAGGCACTCGAGGGTATGAAAAAGGACAAACTAGAAATTAAGCATACACTGACTGAAATAAAAAATAATATACAGAGATCCAACAGCAGAATAGAGGATTGCAAGAATTAAGTCAAAGATTTGAAATATAATGAAGTAAAAAGCACCCACCAGAAAAGAAAAAAAAAATCCAAAAATATGAAGATGGTGTCAGAAGCCTCTGGGACAACTTCAAGCATACCAACATCAGAATTATAGGGATGCTAAAGGAAGAGAGAGAGCAAGATATGGAAAACCTCTTTGAAGAAATAATGACTGAAAACTTCCCCCACCTTGTAAAAGAAATGGACTTACAAGTCCAAGAAGTGTAAAGAAACCCAAACAAAAGGAATCCAAAGATGCCCCAAAAAAAACACATCATAATTAAAATGTCAAGAGCAAAAGACAAAGAGAGAATATTAAAAGCAACAAGGGAAAAACAGTTAATTACCTACAAAGGAGCACCCATACAATTATCAGCTGATTTCTCAACAGATAAGATGCAGGCCAGACAGGAGTGGCAAGAAATATTCAAAGTGATGAATAGCAAGAATCTACAACCAAGCATACTACAAACAAGATGGAAGGAAGCTATGGGGGAAAAAAAAAAGAAGAACAATAATAATAATCTTAACAACAAAGATGTATTAAATTCAAAAAAAATAAAATACATTAAAAGATGAAGACCTGAGCTTACAAAACACCCGTTAATTTCATAAACTTGCTTCAACTCTACTTTATGCCTAGGCCACTCCCTCCATCCATTTTCAAAGCAGCAGCAGGGACCAATCAACAATTTCAGTAATAAGGTATCAGTAAATACTTTTTGTTTGGTTGGTATTGGTTTCGGTTTTTTATGTTTTTGTTTTTCAATTTTAATAAATCTTTATTGTTCAGATTATTACAATTGTTCTTTTTTCCCCCAAAGCTCTCCTGCATATGGCTCCCACCCCACTCTCAGCCCTTACTGCCCCCCCATTGTGTATGATTTTTGTCCAGTCTCTCCCTGCACCCACCCTCACCTATTTCCCCCTGAGAATTATCAGTCCACTCCCTTTCTATGTCCCTAATTCAATTATATATACCAGTTTATTCTGTATATCAGATTTTCTATTCACTTGATTTTTAGATTCACTTGTTGATAGATATGTATTTGTTGTTCATAATTTTTACCTTTACCGTTTTCTTCTTCCTCTTCCTAAAGAATACCTTTCAGCATTTCATGTAATACTGGTTTGATGCTAATGAACTCCTTTAGCATTTTCTTATCTGTGAAGCTCTTTATCTGCCCATCAGTTCTAAATGATAGCTTTCCTGGGTAGAGTAATCTTGGTTGTAAATTCTTGCTATTTCTCACTTTGAATATTTCTTGCCACTCCCATCTGGCATGCATAGTTTCTGTTGAAAAATCAGCTGACAGTTAAATGGGTGCTACCCTATAGGTAATGAACTGTTTTTCTCTTGCTGCTTTTAATATTCTCTCTGTGTCTTTTGCTCTTGGCATTTTAATTATGATGTGTCTTGGTGTGGTCCTCTTTGGATTCCTTTTGTGCACTTTCTGGACTTGTAAGTCTATTTCTTTCACCAGGTGGGGGAAGTTTTCAGTCATTATTTCTTCAAATAGGTTTTCGGTATCTTGCTCTCTCTCTTTTTCTGGCACCTCATAATTCTGATGTTGGTATGCTTGAAGTTGTCCCAGAGTCTCCTTACACTATCTTCACAATTTTAGATTCTTTTTTCTTTTTGCTTTTCCAGTGGAGTGTTTTTTGCTTCTTTGTATTTCAAATCTTTGACTTGATTCTTGCGATCCTCTAGTCTGCTGTTAGGTTTCTGTATAATATTTTTTATTTAAGTCAGTGTATGTTTAATTTCTAGTTGGTTCTTTTTCATTGCCTCTTGGGTCTTGCTAAATTTACCCATTTTTTCTAGAAAATTCTTAAAAAAACCTTATAACCATGGTTTTGTACTCTATATCTACTTGTCGGTTTTCCTCCATTTCTTTTGTTTGTGGTCTGTTCTTTAGTTTCCACATATTTTGCTGCTTCTCTGAGTTGGTAGAGTATCTTTATGTGCTAAATGTCCTATGTGGCCCAGTAGCTCTGCCTTCCCAGTTACCTAAGGTGGACATTCGTGGTGCACCCCTTTGTAAACTGTGTGTATAGTCTTCTTATAGTTAATTCTAGATTGTTGTTGGTATCACTGGGGGGGATTGACCTCCAAGCCAATTGGTTGTGAGGATCAGTTGTGTCTGTACATGCAGGCTTGCCTCCAGATCTCTGCCTTTCATGTGCACGCACAAGCTTCCAGAATTCTATCTTTCAGTTCCCCTGAGTTTCCTTGCGCTCTAAGGACCCATATGAGTCTGGGTCCCCAGGGTCTCGCCCGAAACTGGGGTTCAGTACAGTTAGACCTGAATTTTAGTGCTGTTGTGAGGTTCTGTTTTCCTCCCACTAGAGGAAACCAGGCACAATCAGCAGTCAGCACTGTGTATGTGCACTTTTGCATGCATTTTCACAGCCCCCAGACTTCTGTCTTTCAAGGCTCCCCTAAGTTTCCGTGCACTCCTTACTTTTCACAACAGTCCAGACTCCCCCTACGAGTCTCACCTGGGGCTGGGATTCAGTACAGTTGGGATTTTCCATATCCTTCCTGTTAGAGGAAGCCAGACAGACCCTCCTCTGCCCATCCTCTCCACAAGCTCTCCATACATCAACTTTTTTTCAGCTGCTCTGAGTCTTCGTGAGCCTCTCTCTTTACTTCTAGTTGTAGAATTTTCTCTCAGCCAGCTTTCCTGTTGTTCTGGATGGTGTCCGTTCTGTCTTTTAGTTGTAGTTTTGAAATTGTTGTGCGAGGCAGCAGCTTAGGTGTTCACCTATACCACCATCTTGGTTTCTCCCAACTTCAGTAAATTCTTATTTGCTCTTTGTCTGATAACATCATTACTTTGTTTACTGTTTCCTAGACAGTTTAATAATCTCTCAATAAACCACCTTCCTATAACACTACAATGTTCTTGTTCCTTTTTAAAGATTGAATTTGCAATAACCCATAGTCCATCAAATATAAGAAAAAAAGTCTGTAATTATATTATGAAGATGTACTTTATGTAGCTCCAAAGGAAAAAAAGCAGAATTATTTGTAAAATTATAAGAAAACAAATTTTGTTTCAATATGAGGTTTTTTTTAAAAATTGGAATCCTTCAACTATTGAGTAGCTTCAACAAAAAATATCAAATTTTCTCTTATTGGATCTATTTAACAGAACTAGATGACCTCTTGGAGATAGCATAGAAAGTTTTTAGCAATATATTTTGTAAGTTAACCTTACAGCTTTAATCCCAATAAAGTTGCTAATTTTAACATAATATTTATATATAGAGTAGGCATTCATACATATATTTTCAAAAATATACTAAATATTAATTTATAAATACATCATACATATATTTAAGAGTACAATACATGTAATATTGTACACTAAGTAAAATGAAGAAAATAAACTGTGATATAAAAATTTTTAAAAAACAAAAATAAGTACCAATATTCCTCATAAGCACTTATCAAAAATCCTCAACAAAATACTAACAAACCAAATTTGATATCTATAAAAATATTATATACCATGGCTAGGTGGGATGTATTCCTAGAATGCAAGGATAGTTCAATACACAAAAAATCAATCAATGTAATAAATTACCTACATATATAAAAGGTTAAGTGTCCATCTGTCCAACTGGTAGCTATGACACGCACTGACCACTAAGGGGAAGATGCTCAATGCAGGAGCTGCCATGACCCACACTGGCCACTTAAAAATAAATGGTGCTGCTGAGACCTGTTTGGCTCAGTGGATAGAGCATCAGCCTGCGGATTGAAAGGTCCCGGGTTCGATTCCGGTCAGGAGCATGTACCTTGCTTGCAGGCACATCTCCAGTGTGGGGTGTGCAGGAGGCGGCTGATCGATGTCTCTCTCTCATCGATGTTTCTGACTTTCTACCCCTCTCCCTTCCTCTCTGTGAAAAATCAATAAAATATATTAAAAAAATAAATGGTGCCAAGGACTTGGCACCAACAAACCAACACTTGGCTTTCCCATGGGATACAAGCCCCGCCACCACCCTGGAGCGATACCCCACCAATTCGCAGCCCAAGCTATCAAAATTCCACAGTGTAAAATATGGCCCACAGCCCAGCCCAGAAACGTTGTGGTAATGACATCACATAGCAATGCCCGGTTTCCTCTCCCTAGTGGCTAGTATCTTTAGAATTTCTTCAGCCAGGAACCCAACTTGCTTTGTAGCCAGGTACAATCTCTTGCTGGTGTCAACTGCACATGTGTGTTTCAATCTGTCATTGTAGGTCGTGAATTTGGTTGACACTTCTATTATAGAGAAAGGGCAAATAGCAATATTAAAATATTTCTTCTAATTAAATATTTCTTCTAATTTCCTTTCAATGTGCACAAATTCATACACTACGACACTAGTATTAATATATTGAGCGGGATGGACACATAATCATCCCAACTAATACAAAAAAAGCATTTGACAAAGTACAATATCCTTTCATGGCAAAAAGACTCAACAGCACAGCCAGCATTGCTCAGAGGTTGAGTGTTTACCAATGAATGAGGAGGTCACAGTTCAATCCCCAGTCAGGGCACATGCCTAGGTTGTGGGTTCAATCCCCAGTGTGGGGCATACAGGAAGCAGCTGATCAATGATACTCTCTCATCATTGATGGTTCTATCTCTCTCTCCCTTTCCCTTCCTCACTGAAATATGTTCTTCAATAAAAATATATTTTTTAGAATACTTACCTGACAACCAAGTTGGCAGCATAGGTAAACACCTGAACTTGCTGCCGCACACAACCATATCAAAACTACAACTAAAATACAAAACGACTATCATCCAGAACCACGGGAAGGCTGGCTGAATGGAATCCTACAACTAGAAGGAAAGAGAAAAATGTACTGAGTATGGTAGGAGGTGTGGAGATGTGGAAGTGTGGAGGTACAGAGGCGCACATGAAAGGGACTGGCAACTGGATACTGTTGTATTTTTCAATTGGGAGGGAGATACAAGCTCCCGATTACTCTGAACTCAGGTTTCAGGTGAGACTCTGGGGAACCAAACTCATATGGAGAGAAACTGGACTGCTTGGCATCAGGCCAGAACACGAGGGCAGCTTTCTCTCAGAGGTGTTTGCAGGGATCATTGTTCCTAAATGGTGCTGTGGGACCCATAGACCCAAGGTCCTCTTCGGGGCAGGACTGACTGGCAGCCATTGCTGTTTACTCCACCCTGGTGATTCCCTGAGACCCCACCCTACGCAATTTACAACCCCACCCAAGCTGTGTGCAGGGGCATTTGTATATGAATGGCCAGGCCTTTTGCAATCTAACAAACTGCAGCTGAGTCAGAGAGCCCCAGACGCAAGGCTCCACAGCAACTTACACTGCTTCACAGCTGGGCTTCATCTGGGCACCTACAAACCCCAAACAAAAAGAAAAAATCTGAAGATCTCTCTGTAGCTCCTGCTGGGTGGCATCGGGTAGTAGCTGACCTTGCACCTCCTTGGAGATACAAGAGCCAGTGTACCTAGTGGTCAGAGCGTGACCATCCAGATTACAACTCTTCACATCCATAAGAGACACACTCAGGGAGCAGACTGAAACCAAAGAAGCCATGAAACCCATGAAGCCAGTCCTGCCCCATAAGGATGTCTCCAGCACAGTTCTCCCACTGTAGACACAACGGGTCCTCACAGCCAAATAGCCTGGAGGTCAATTCCTCCCAGGGACACCAATAACAATCAAGGCTTAACTACAATAAGACTGTGCACACAACCTACAAAGGGGTGCACCAAGAGTGTCCACCTCAGGTAATTAGAGAGGCTGAGCCACTGGGACCTGTAGGACACCTAGCACACAAAGTCATTCTATCAACACAGGGAAGCAGCCAAAATGAGGAGACAAAGAAACAAGTCACAAATTAAAGAAAAGGATGAAAGCAAACTATTGGATATAGAGTTCAAAACTATGGTTATAAGGTTACTCAAGAATCTTCTAGAAACCTGATAGAAATATAGTAAGACCTTCAAGGATACAGAAAAGGACCAACTAGAAATTAAGCATATACTGACTGAAATAAAGAATAATATACAGATAAACCAAGATGGCAACATAGGTAAACACCTAAATTGCTGCCTCACACAACCACTTCAAAACTAAAAGTAAAAGACAAAATGGACATCATCCAGAACCATAGGAAGGATTGCTGACTGGAAATTTGACAACTAGAAGGAAAGAGAAAAGCACACACTGAGACTCACAGAAGCTGCAGAAGGCAGAAGTACAGAGGCACACGCATGGAGAGACCTGGCAACTAAGTACATGGTTCGCTTTCTCAAGCAGTAGAGAGACAAAAGCTCCCAACTGTTTTGAAATTCAGTTCCAAGCGTGACACTGGGAACCCAGACTCATTCTGGGAGAAACTGGAATGTCTGGCAGAAGGTGAAACTTGAGGGCAGCTTTCTCTCAGAGGTGCTGGCAGCACGGGACACTGAGACCTAGGGACCTCTTAAGGCAGAGCTGACAGGAAGCTATTACTGTTGGTTCCAACCTGAGAGTCAGCCCCATCCAAGCTGAGCACAGAGGCTTTTGCAAGTCTTGGGTGTTTCCAGCACAGAAGTTCTCCCATTGTAGATACAGCTGATCCTCACAGCCAATTGGCCTGGAGGTCAATTCTTCCCAGTGATACCAACAACAATCAAGGATTAACTACAATAATGCTGTGCACCCACAAAGGGGTGCATCGAGAGTGTCCACCTCAGGTAATTAGGTAGGATGAGCCACTGAGCCCTATAGGATACCTAGCACATAAAGCCACCCTATCAACTCACGAAAGCAGCCAAATTGCGACATAAAGAAACAGGTCACAAATGAAAGAGATGGGAGGAAAGCAAACGAGTGGATATAGAATTCAAAACCACAATTACAACGTTTTTCAAGAATTTCCTAGAAAAGGCTGATAAATTTAGCGAGACACTCAAGGATATGAGAAATTAAGCATACACTGAAATAAAAAATAATATAGAGAGATCCAACAGCAGACTAGAGAAACTAAAGATTTGAAATACAAAGAAGCAAAAAACACTCCACTGGAAAAGCAAAAAGAAAAAAGAATCCAAAAATTTGAAGATAGTGTAAGAAGCCTCTGAGACAACTTCAAGTGTACCAACATCAGAATTATGAGGGTGCCAGAAAAAGAAAGAGAGCATGATACTGGAAACCTATTTGAAGAAATAATGACTGAAAACTTCCCCTATCTGGTAAAAGACATATACTTACAAGTCCAAAAAGCATAGAGGACCCCAAACAAAAGGAATCCAAAGAGGACTAAAACAAGACACATCATAATTAAAATACCAAGAGCAAAAGATAAAGAGAGAATATTAAAAGCAACAAGAGAAAAACAGTTAGTCACCTACAAGGGAGTACCCATACGATTGTCAGCTGATTTCTCAACAGAAACTATACAGGCCAGATGGGAGTGGCAAGAAATATTCAAAGTGATGAACAGCAAGAACCTACAACCAAGATTACTCTACCCAGCAAGCTATCATTTAGAATTGAAGGTCAGATAAAGAGCATCACAAATAAGAAAAAGCTAAAGGGGTTCATTACCACCAAACCAGTATTATATAAAATGCTGAAAGGCATTTTTTTTAAAATATATTTTATTGATTTTTTTAGAGAGGAAGGAAGAGAGATAGAGAGTTAGAAGCATGGATGAGAGAGAGACATTGATCAGCCGCCTCCTGCACGCCCCCTACTGGGGATGTGCCTGCAACCAAGATACATACACTTGACCGGAATCAAACCTGGGACTTTTCAGTCTGCAGGCCGACACTCTACCCACTGAGCCAAACCGGTTTCAGCAGAAAGGCATTCTTTAAGAAGAGGAAAAAGTAGAGAACGGTAGTGATAAAAATTATAAACAACAAATGTCTATCTATCAACAAGTTAATCTAAAAATCAAGTGAATAAAAAATCTGATGAACAGAATAAACTGGCGAATATAATAGAAACAAGGGCATAGAAAGAGAGTGGACTGACAATTCTCGGAGGGAATGGGATGTGGGAGGAGCAGATAGAGACTGGACAAAAATTGAACACCTATGGATGAGGACAGTGGGGGGGGAGGTAAGAGTGGGGTGGGAACCAGGTAGAGGGGAGCTATGGGGGAACAAAGAGAAACAACTGTAATAATCGGAATAATAAATATTTATTTTAAAACTATATTTTAAGTTAAAAAAAAACACTCAACAAATTAAGAACAGAAGGAAACTACTTAAACATAATGAAATCCATGTATTGAAAACTCAGTGAACATCATACTTAATAGTGAAAGACTAAAATTTTTTCTTCTAAAATCAAAAATATGAAACAATGCCCACTTTTATCATTTTTATTCAACATAGTACCTCAGGATGTTACTTCATTTGGAAATTTTGACTTTATAGAAGTAATCATGTTAAAATCATATCAACAATTTGGGCCCTAATACATTATGACTGGTGTCCTTATAAAAACGGCAGATTTGCCTAGCCAGCATGGCTCCATGATTGAGTGTCAACCTCTGAATGAACCAAGAGTTCATGGTTCAATTCCCGGTCAGGGCACATGAAGGACTGCACAATTCCTGTGGTGCATGCAGAAGGCAGCCAATCAGTGCTTCTCTCTCATCATATTTGTTTTTTATCTTTCTCATCCTCTCCCTTCTTCTCTGAAATCAATAAGAATATATTTTAAAATAATAAATATGTAAATAAATAAAAAACAGCAAATTGAATACAGAAATAGGCTTACACAAAGGCAAGATGATGTGAAGACACATAGGAGAACATGTAAACATAGAGGATTGCAGTGATATATCTAAAAACCAAGTAATGTCTGAAGAAGATAGGGAAAAAAACATGGAGCAACCCTTCCCTAATGCCTTGAGGAAGCATGGCCCTAAAGGCACTTGATTCATAGGAAATGTGAACAGATTAAACAATCAAACTAAAAAGCAGAGATTATCAGAAAAGATGAAAAATCAAGGTCTGTTATATTCTAAAAATTTGTTTTACTCTCCCCTCACCAAAAAAAAAAATTCTCTATGTTAAAATCCTACCCTCCAAAGTGATCACATTAGGAAATTCGGCCTTTGGAAAGTAATAAGATCATGAGCCTTCAAGAATGGGGTTAATGTCCTTATATTAGAAGCTCCAAAGAATCTCCTTCCACCTTGTGAGAAAAGACACAGAGAAAAGATAGCCATCTATAAACGAGGAAGCCCTCAGCAAACACAAAATCTGTCAGTACCAAGATCCTGGATTTCCGAGTCTCCAGATTATAAAAGACTAGAGGCTCGTGAACTGGGGAGGAGGGGGAGGGTAGGGGATGCCTTCAACCCAGATTACAAGAGGGCGCAGGCCAGGCTAAGGGTGCATGATCAGGGCCAGGGAAGGATGAGGGAGGATGACCACCCAGAGAGTGACCGCAGGAGGGCTCCAGGGCATGCCCAGCCTGTCTCATTCAGTCCTGATCAGCTGGAACCCAGCAGCAAGCTAACCTACCAGTCAGAGCATCTGCCCCCTGGTGGTCAGTGCATGTCATAGCAAGCAGTTTAGCAGCGTTAGCATATCATTAAAATACTAGAGGCCCAGTACATCAAATTCATGCACGGGGACAGGAGTGTCTCTCAACCCAGCCTGCACCGTCTCCAATCTGGGACTCTTCTCCCTATTGGGATTGGGCCTAAACAGGCAGTCAGACATCCCTCTCACAATCCAGGACTGCTAGCTCCCAAATGCTCTCCTGCCTGCCTTCCTGATTGCCCCTGATTCTGCTTACCAGCCTGATCACCCCGTAACCACTCACCTGTCAGCTGATTGATGCCTAACTGCTCCCCTGTCAGCGTTTTTGCCCCTAACTGCCCTTCCCTACAGGCCTGGTCACCCCTAACTGCCCTCCTCTGCAGGCCTGGTCTCCTCCAACTGCTCTCCCTTGCAGGCCTGGGTTCTCTCAACTGCCCTTGCATGCAGGCTTGATCACCCCCAACTGCCCTCCCTTGCAGGTCTGGTACCTCCCAACTGCCCCTGCTGGCCAGATGGCCACTGGTGGTGGCCATCTTGTGTCCACATGGGGGCAGGATCTTTGATCACATGGGGACAGCCATCTTGTGTGCTGGAGTGATGGTCAATTTGTATATTACTCTTTTATTAGATAGAATTACGCTTTGATTGGTTGCATGGCTGACTGAACAACAGGACACCTAGCATATTAGGCTTTTATTATATACTAGAGGCCCGGTGCATGAAAATTCATGCACTGAAGTGGAGGTCCCTCAGCCCGATCCCCACTCTCACAGTTCAGGAGCCCTCAGGGGCGGGAGGGAACCCAGTGATCAGGGGAAGGTGATGCCTCCATCACCCCTCTGCTGCTGCCACTACTGGCAGCCCAAGCCTCGACAGCCCTGATTACCTGAGCATCAGGCAGCCCTGAGTAGCTGGGCAGCCACAATTCTAAGGCTGACCCTTGGTGGCTGGGCAGCTGCCATCTGAGGCTTGCCTGTGCCTTGGGCCGGCTCTGGAAACTCGGCAGTCAACATCTGAGGCTTGCCTGCATCTCAGGTGTTGGCTGGGCAGCCACCATCCAAGTATTGCCTGCACTTTGGACTGGCCCTGGGCTGCTGGGGGGCTGAGAGATGTAGGGTACACTGGAGGCAGTCAATTAGCACATCCCCTCCTTACTGGCTATGGGCACTGCCATCTTTGAGGGAGGGACAATCAATTAGCATATTCCCTCCTTATTGGCTGTGGGCACCGCCATCTTTGCGATGGTGTGAGAGTCAATTAGCATATTCCCTCTTTATTGGATAGGAAGTGGGTATTATTTTTAAGTGACCCAGTCTATGGTATCTTGTTATAGTAGCCCAAACAGATGAAGACAAGACCCAACTATATGCTCTCAACGAGAGACATAAGTGTGCCCTAACTGGTTTGGCTCACTGATTCAGTGTCAGCCCACAGAGTAAAGGATCACAGGTTCAATTCCAATCAGTGGCAGGCATGCTATTTCAACCCCTGGCCCCAATCAGAGCACATTCTGGAGGCAAGCAATCAATGTGTCTCTCTTACATACATGTTTCTCTCTCTAAAAAAGAAACTCAATGAAAAAAAATATCCTAGTGTGAGGATTAACAAAAAGAGAGAGCCAGAGAGAGATTTGGAATTCAAAGAAATGCATAGGTTCAAAATATATATGCCAGGCAAATGGCAACCCAGTAGCTGTAAAAATATCGAACAAAATAGGCTTAAGAGTACTGCCAAGTGACTCAGTTGATAACAGCATTATCCTAACATGCCAAGGTTGCAGGTTTGATTTCTGATCAGGGCACATGCAAGACACAACCAATGAATGCATAAATAAATGGAACACAAATCCACGTTCCTTCCTCTCTCTTTCTCTCTAAAAATAACTAATTAATTTTTGAAATAGGTTTTCAAAGGAAAAAAATGTTAGTGAGACAGTAAGGGAAAATCCCTGAGAAAAGGCTTACTTCATCAGGAAACTATCCTATCTAATAAAAGAGTAACATTCAAATTAACCATCACTCTGCTACATCCCCAGGCCACACCCACCAGCCAATCAGAAGTGCATATGCAAATTAATCCCAACAAAGATGGTTGTGGCCACAGAGTGAGCAGGAGGCTTGCATTTTCCTGGCAATGGAGGAAGCAAAGCTTTCCGCACACCCTGGCTGGCCCAGGCCTCCACTCAAGACTACAAAGTTTCACTTATATAAGATAAATAAATAACAACAAAAATGGCTGCGGCCACAGAGCAAGCAGGAAGTTTGGCTCCGCTCAAGGCTACAAAGTTTCAATTATAGAAGATAAATAAATCCCAGATACCAGGGCCTCTGCTTGGGTCACTGGAGGCTGTGGATGGCCTGCAAACCACCAAAGCCCCTCACCCAGGCCACCCCACACTCCAAGGGAACCTCCACCCTGATCCGGGACACCCTTCAGGGCAAACCAGCTGGTCCCCACCCGTGCACCAGGCCTCTATGCTATCTAATAAAAGAGCAAATTGACCATCCTTCCAACACACAAGATTGCTGCCCCTATGTGGTCATAGATGGCTGCCCCCATGTGGACACAAGATTGCCATCACAAGATGGCCAGCAAGGGAGAGCATTTGGGAGGGACAAGGCCTGCAAGGGAGGGCAGTTGGAGGCAATCAAGCCTGCAGGGGAGGGCAGTTAGGGGTGACCAGGCCAGCAGAGGAGGGAAGATGGGGGCGACCAGGCCTGCAGGGAAGAGCAGTTGGGGGAACCTAGGCCTGTAGGGGAAATCAGTTGGGGAAGACCAGGCCTGCAAGAGAGGGTAGTTAGAGGTGATAGGGCCTTGAGGGGGTCCCAAATTGGAGAGGGTGTAGGGTGGGCTGAGGGCCACCCCCTCCGTGCATGAATTTCATGCACCAGACCTCTAGTACCAATTATAAATATACATATACCTCATACAGGACCATAAAATACTTAAGCAGAAACTGACAAAACAGAGGGAAAAAGATGACAATTCAACAATGATAGTTCAATGCTTCAAAACCTCAATCTCATAATGCATAATACAACTAAAAGAAAGTCAACAAGAATACAGAACATTTGAACAATACTATCAATCAACTCAACCTAATGGACATTTACCTCCACCAAAGCATTAAGATATACATTCTTCTCAAACACATGAAACATTCTCCAAGAAAGTCTATACACTAGGCCTTAAAATAAACCTCAATAAACTTACAAGAGGTGAAATTATAGAAAGGTTCACAGACCATAATGGAATTCATTTAAAATAAACAACAGACAGGCAGCTCAGCCACCGACATGCCATCCAGACTCAGGAAGACCCGAAAACTTCGGGGCCACGTGAGCCACAGCCACAGCCACAGCCGCATCAGCAAGCACAGGAAGCACCCCGGGGACCGTGGTAATGCTGGTGGCTTGCATCATTACAGGATCAACTTCGACAAATATCACCCAGGTTACTTTGGGAAAGTTGGTATGAGGCATTACCACTTGAAGAGGAACCAGAGCTTCTGCCCAACTGTCAACCTAGATAAACTGTGGACCCTGGTCAGTGAGCAGACACGGGTAAATGCTGCCAAAAGCAAGACTGGAGTTGCTCCTATCATTGATGTGGTACCATCGGGCTACTACAAAATTCTGGGGAAAGGAAAGCTCCCAAAGCAGCCTGTCATTGTGAAGGCCAAGTTCTTTAGCAGAAGAGCCGAGGAAAAGATTAAGGGTATTGCTAGGGCCTGTGTCCTGGTAGCTTGAAGCTACATGGAGGGAAGTTCATTAAAATGTCAAAGTACAAAAAAAAAATTAAATTAAATAAACAACAGACAAATAAGTCATGGTGATGTAATGTGCAGCATGGTAACTATACTGTCAATACTATACTGTATATTTGAAAGTTGCTAAGAAAGTAAATACAAAAGTTCTCATCACACAAAAAAAGTGTAGTGATGGATATTCATTAGACTTATGTCCAAAAGAAGCAAAACAAAGAAAATAAGATTGCAGACAGTCCTCGGGTTACATCAGACTCAACTTATGTCCTTTCATGGTTATGTGGCCTTCTCCCATTTACATATATAAAGTTTTATCATTTCGATATATATACATATGTGCTTTATGTTTTTTATTATTTACCACAAGTAAAAGTTTTTCTTTTAAATTTTTTAAAAATATATTTTATTGATTTTTTACAGAAAGGAAGGGAGAGGGATAGAGAGAAACATTGATGAGAGAGAGACATCGATCAGCCACCTCCTGCACGCCCCTTACTGGGGATGTGCCCGCAACCAATGTACAGGCTCTTGACCAGAATCGAACCTGAGACCTTTCAGTCTGCAGGCCAACGCTCTATCCACTGAGCCAAACCTGTTTCGGCCTTTTAAATTTTTTTTTACTGTTTCACTTCATTACTACTATATATGTGTTCCATGTGAATGACATAGGTGCTTATGGAGGTGAGTTCTGACTTACAGGGAAAATCGTGTTACATCGTGCCATAGGAATGAATCTCCGATGTAACCCAAAAACCTACTGTGTAATGAAATAAATTAAATAGAATATGGAAAAACAATAAAGTTGATGAAACCAAAAGTTGGTTCTTTGAAAAAAAAACAAGGAAATTAACAAATCTATAGGTAGACTGAACATGAAAAAGACTCAAATTACTAAAATCAGGAATGAAAGAGGAATCATCACTAATAATTCTACAGGAATTAAAAGGATTACAAGGGAATATTATGAACAAATATATGACATCAAATTAGTTAACATATAAAATGTAATTCCTAGAAACACAAGCTACCAAAACTGATTCATAATAATAAAAAAATCTGAATACAACTAGAACAAGGTAATTTGAAAACTGCACACATACACAAAGCTTAATGACCAGATGGCTTCACTGGTTAATTCTATCAAACTTTATTTTTTTATCAAAGTCTTCTTTAAAGAAGAATTAGTACCAATTTTTCAAAAACTCTTCCAGAAAGCAAAGGAAGAAAGAATATTTCCCAACTCATCTACAAGCCAGAATTAGCTTGATACCAAAGCCAGACAAAGATAACATAAGAAAACTACAGATGAATTTCCCTTCTGAATACAAGCATAAAACATCCTCAACATAACCCTACTAAGTTGAATTCAGCAATACTAAAAGAGATCATAAATCAGATTTAAGTAAGATTTATACCAGGAATGCAAAGTTGGTTTAAGATCTAAAAATCAGTCTATGTAATATATTGTTTTAATAAAAGACACAGATTATATTACAGTGGTACCTCGAGATACAAGTGCCCTAACATACGAGATTTTTGAGATACGAGCCATCGAGCGAGCAATTTTTGCTTTGAAAAATGAGCAACATTTGAGATAGGAGTAATCTCGCAGATCGGCCGGCTACACACGACCCACCAGTTTGCCGAGACTTGAGCGTCTCATAGTTTCCCATGCCTCAAGGTTATGGAACGAATTAAACTCGTATCTCGAGGTACCACTGTATATAAATACAGAAAAGGAATTTGATAAAGTCCAACACACATTCATATTAAAAAGTCTTCAAAAAATTAGGACTTGAAGATAACTTACTCAACATGAAAAAAAGGCGTATCTTAGTCTGTTTGGGTTGCTATAACAAAATACCATAGACTAAGTAACTTATAAACAACAATCATTTATTTCTCACTGTCTGGAGGCTGGGAAGTCCAAAAACAGACTGCCAGCAAACATTCCAGGTTGCAGACAGCCGACTTCTCATTGTGTCCTCACATGAGATTAGGAAGCTTTATGAGGTCTCTTTTATTTTATTTTATTTTGTTTCATTTTATTTTATTTTATTTTATTTTATTTTATTTTACGTGTGTGTGGAGTCTCTTTTATAAAAGCACTAATCCCATTCATAAAGGTTCCACCCCCATGCTTTAAACACCTCCCCAAGTAACCCTACCTCAAAATACTACCACATGGAAGATAAAGATTTCAACATATGAATTTTTGGGAGACACAAAAATAACAGGGCATCTGTAAAAAAACCGATAGCTGTTCTTTGATAATGAAGTATAACCTCACACCTGTCAGAATTGCTACCATCAACAAATCAACAAATGACAAGTTCTGGAGAGAATGTGGAGAAAAGAGGACCCTAGTACACTGCTGGTAGGAATGCAGACTGAGGTAGCAATTATGGAAAACAGTATGGAGTTTCACCAAAAATTAAAAATGAAACTACCCTTTGACCCAGTAATCCCACTTCTAGGAATATATCCCAAGAAATCTGAAACACCAATCAGAAAGGTTATATGCACCCCTATGTTCATAGCAGCACAATTTATAATAGCTAAGATCTGGAAATAGCCCAAATGCCCATCAGCATATAAGTGGATAAAAAAGCTGTGGTATATTTATACCATGGAATAATATGCAGCTGTAAAAAAGAAGGTTCAGCCGAAACCGGTTTGGCTCAGTGGATAGAGCGTCGGTCTGTGGACTGAAAGATCACAGGTTCGATTCCGGTCAAGGGCATGTACCTTGGTTGCGGGCATATCCCCAGTAGGGATATGTCAAGAGGCAGCTGATCGATGTCTCTCTCTCATCGATGTTTCTAACTCTCTATCCCTCTCTCTTCCTCTATGTAAAAAATCAATAAAATATATTTTTTTAAAAAGAAGAAGAAGGATCTCTTACCCTTTGAGACAGCATGGAGGGACCTAGAAGTATATGCTAAGTGAAATAAGCCAGTCAGAGGAAGACAAATATAATATGATCTTACTCATATGTGGAATCTAATTAACAAAATAAACTGATGAACAGAGTGGATCCAGAGACACAGAAGCAGGGAACAGGGTGCAGAATCTCAGAGGGAAAGTTGGAGAGGGTGGGTGGGTGGGAGGTAATCAACCAAAGAACTTGTAAGCACATATGCATAACCCATGGACACAGACAATAGGGTGCTGAAGGCCTAGGGTGGGATGTGGGAGAGAGTCAATGGGGTAAAAGGAGGATATATGTAATATTTTCAACAATAAAGATTTTTTAAAACACTTCTCTTTTTTAAAAAAAACATGGTGATTATGATCACTGCTGTACTCTTAGGTCAATATCTACTGCTATTAAATTTCAAAAATATTTTTTTTATCTTCTAACAATATCATTAATGGACATGATAGTACTAAAACAGATAACACCTTGAAAATCGGAAACTTTGGAACATAAATCACATGTGATAAATTCTATAAGAAAAACCAAACAATTGCCACTTTAAGCTGGGATGATAATTTAGGAAAGAACTGAAAATATTAGAGATACCGCCAGAAAATTAAAAGGCAATATTAAAGAAATAAATGATTGACATCCTCAAAGAACCTGGCCCCACCACTTAAAAAGCATTCATATAGAAAAATGAGACTTGAATTATATAAATGTTAAAGTATGCAAATGAGACTTGAATTATATAAATTTTGAGGTATGCAAAGTTTTTAAGATATCTCTCCCATAAAATAAAACAATCTGGTTCATGCAGACCCTCAGAAAATGTTGGCTAATTTCATTAAAAATGATTCCTCTACTTCTAGTATTCCATTTCTCAAATTAAATATGACTTCTGACATGTTCATAATAACCTTTGGAGAAATTAAGTCTATAAATTGAGTTAATAATTATTCTGAGGCTCAAAGCATAATCATTGCATATTTATCATGACAATTTTTCCCTTGTATGATAGAGGGTTAGGAGGTATATAAACTTCTATGGAGTCACCAATATATTTTTATATTTCCTAAAGACAAGGGAAAATAAGACCAAGTACTCTGACATAAATGCAAGAATTCCAATTAGTCTTCTAATTTGTGTGATCTCCCAGTAATTATAAATGTTACCTTGCTGTTATCATTTTTTATTCATTTGCTATTATAAAAAAGAAAACTCAATACCCTTTTGTCAAATAACCACTATCTAATCATTTACTGATGTCCAACCCTTATGTGTTCTCAGTTCCTTCTGATAATAATCACAATCAGAATCCCCATATAAATAATTCCAATATATTCACATTTCATTAATACTATGAATATAGAACCCCAGTTGATAAATGGAGCATCTTTTTCACTACAGATGACAAATGATAAATCAAGCATTATAATAAGTCTATATGTAGCGCTTACATTATCAGCTAACGTGATATTATCAAGATGTTCCAAATACATAAATACAAGGAGTTAAGGTAACTTATAATTACAGAAAGATAGAGCTTGTAAGGAAGCTTAGAAGCCACTGAATCTAATCCTTATATTTTAAAGGTTATTTTAATTGAGATCCAAAGAGAACAAATCCATCACCCATTATCACACTAGTTATACATAGTATAAGCCCATCTTAGTCATATACACATGTATCTTACCTTTCTGATGATGTCTTAGAAGTGACAGGACGCCCACGGACACCTTTTTTACTTTTACGGTCTAGAGAAAGGACGTTGTTTCTTCGGCTTTTTTCCCACTAGGGAAAAAAATGGAATTTTAATAATAAACATAGCAATCCTACATAATAAAACCCTAATATGCAAATTGACCAAACAGCTGAACAACTGGTTGCAATGACATGCACTGACCATCAGGGGGCATACACTCAGTGCAGGAGTTGCCCCCTGGTTGTCAGTGTGCTTCCATAGGGAGAGCACTGCTCAGCCAGAAGCCAGGCATATGGCTGGCAAGTGCAGCAGCTATGGCAGGAGCCTCTCCAGCCTACGCTGCAGGCAGGCAGTATGGAGTGAGGGGTCCTAGACTGCAAGTGGGCACAGGCTGGGCTCAGGGATCCTCCACCCCAGTGCATGAATTCATGCACTGGGCCTCTAGTATGATAACAAAGTCACTTAAATGTTGGTTTTATTTAGAAATTCAAAATAAACAGTCAAATTCAAAGCTGTTCATAGAGAGAAGAAAATGCAATTTACAAAACAATTGGCTCTTTTGCTAGTATAGAAATATAAATCCACCAAAAAGTAGTAGAAATAAATTTTAACAATTTCAAAGTAGCTTTAGTTAGAAAATCAATACTTTGAAATTCTAGAGCTTATACAACTATGAAAATTTTCACCTATGTCTAAAGGAAATAATAAAAATTATTACCTGGAAATTTAAATAGTGCCTATGATTCTGAATTACCTCAGCTTATAACATTTGGAAGGGATTAAAAATGCTTTCCTGCAACCCTGGCATGGAAACGAACTGCAACCTCCTGATTCATAGGCTGACACTCAACTACTGAGCCACTCTGGCTTGGCCAGAGTTTAGATTTAATCTGTCCATAAACAAAAATTGAAATTGATTTATTTAATATACAGTGTGAATCCAGACAAATAAATTATTTCTCTTATTTCTATGCATTAGTCTCCTGTTTAAAAACAAATGTAATAGTTTATCTCACAAAAATGCATAATGATTATATAAATAGTAAATTTAAAACACTCTCTTCTTTGAAGAAATATTTGTAGAGCCATATTCATAACAGCATTTTTCACACCAGCTAAAAGGTGGAAGCAAATCAACTGTGTCCCATCAATGGATGAATTGATAATCAAAATGTAGTATATACATACAATGAAATATTATCTGCCATTGAAAAGAAAGGAAATTCTGACATGTTATAACATGGATGAAACTTGACGACTATAAATAATAGAAAAAAACATTTTGGTCTCTGCCCACAGAGCTTCTAAAGACCCTTGAAAATTGGCTAAGCAATAAGAGAACGAAGTACATAGTACATGTCAACAACAACATAACTTTTTTATTTTCCAAATATTTTCAATTCGTGGTTGATTGAATCCATAGATGTGGAATTCACAGATACGGATGGTCAACTATATATATAATATACATAAATTGTATTCCACAATAAATTCAATATACTAAAACATAAATATATATATATATATATATATATATATATATATATATATATATATATATATATAAATGCAAAGAGACAAAATTTTCTTAAAATAATAGTTTTTACCCAGTTGAAGTGGCTCAATTGGTTGAGTGTAGTCCTTCACACCAAAAGGTTGCCAGTTCAATTCCCAGTCAAGGCATATACCTGGATTGCAAGTTCAATCCCCAGACAAGGCATATACAGAAGGCAACCGATCAATGTTTCTCTCTCACATTGATGTTTCTCTCTCTCTTTCTCTTTCTCTCTCTCTCCCTCCCTCTCCCCTCCCTCTTTCTCTCTCTCTCTCTGTATGTCCTAGGGTGGAGATTTAAAAGATAATAATTTTTCTCTTCCTATTAAATTGAAAATAATCTCACTATGTGATAACACTCAGTGTTAGTCAGTTTGTAGAAAATAGGAGCTCTCACTGGTGGCAATATAAATAAGTGCAAATTGTCTGTGTGACAATTTTGCAATTTATTAAAGTTTAATATAAAAATTCCTTAGATCAAATAATCCCACTCAAAAATGTTCCCGAGAGGAATGCAAAGGAATAGCAAAAGGGGTTCTAACTCAGGCCTTAGGCACCTGGATCCGCCCAGTAGCATACTTGTCCAAGAAGCTAGATCCAGTCGCTGCTGGCTGGCCACCTTGCCTAAAAATTACTGCAGCAACAGCGCTCTTAGTCAAGGACACTGACAAGGAGAAATTACAAGATGGCGACATAGGTAAACACCTACACTGCTGCCTCGTACAATAATTTCAAAATTACAATTAAAGACAGAATGGAAATCATCCAGAACCACATGAAAGCTGGCTGAGTGGAAGTTCTACAACTAGAAGAAAAGAGAGGGGATCACAGAGACCCAGAGGAGCTGCAAAAAGCTGAGGTACAAAGAAGCGCGTGGAGAGAGCGGGTGCTGGAGTACCTGGCTGGCTTTCTCTGGCAGGAGTGAGACAGAGACTCTCAATGGCATTGAACCCCTTATCCTACGACACTAAACCCCAGATCCAGCCGAAACTCATCTGAGAGGAGTTTGGACTGTGAAAAGGGTGAAGTGCACGGAAATTTAGGGGAGTCGCAAAAGATTAGAAGTCTGGTGACGCGCACGGCACTGCATACAGAGGACCGACTGCTGATTGTGCTACTGGCTTTCACGAGTGTGCGGGAGACAGCCCCTCCTAACTACGCCATTTCTAACTTCGCTAACCCCCAGTTTAGGGCAAAACCCTGGGGACCCAGACTCATATGGTCCCGGAGCACAGGGGAGTTGGAGGGGCAGCAGTCTAGAGGCAATATGAGAGCATGCACACACAGGGACCACTCCAGTGATTACCCAGTCACGTGAGACTCAGGGACCATGGAGGGGAGGACCGACCGGAAGGCAAGGCGGTCCCTTAAGCCCTGAGACTCAAGATCAACAGAGAAGCTTTTGCAGTTTTGCAAGTCTGATATCAGAAGGCTGGATCCAACACAGAAGTTCTCCCAGCAAAGTGAAAATGCCGAGACAAGGGAAGGGATCACAAACAAAAGAAATGGAGGAAAACAAAGGACTGGATATAGAGTTCAAAACCACGCTTATAAGGTTTTTCAAGAATATGCTAGAAAAGTTGGATAAAGTTAGCAAGACCCAAGAGATGAAAAAGAACCAACTAGAGATGGAAAAGAACCAACTAGAAATTAAACATACACTGACTGAAAAAAAAAAATATTATACAGAGACCTAACAGCAGACTAGAGAAAGGCAAGAATCAAGTCAAAAATTTGAAATATAAAGAAGCAGAAAACACTCAACTGGAAAAGCAAGAAGAGAAAAGAATCCAAAAATGTGAACATAATGTAAGAAGCCTCTGGGACAGCTTCAAGTGTACCAACGTAAGAATTGTGGGGGTGCCAGAGGAAGAGAGAGAGCAAAATACTGAAAATCTATTTAAAGAAGTAATAACTGAAAACTTCCCACATCTGGTCAAAGAAATAGACTTACAAGTCCAGGAAGCACCCAGAACCCCATATAAAAGGAATCCAAAGAGGTCCACACCAAGACACATCATAATTAAAATACCAAGAGCAAAACACAAAGAGAGAATATTAAAAGCAGCAAGAGAAAAAGAGTTCATTACCTACAAGGGAGCACCTATAGGACTCCCAGCTGATTTCTCAACAGAAACGATGCAGGTCAGACGGGAGTGGCAAGAAATATTCAATATGATGAATAGCAAGAACCTACAATCAAGAATACTCTATCCAGCAAACCTATAATTTAGAATTTAAGGGCAGATAAAGAGCTTCACAGATAAGAAAAAGCTAAAGGAGTTCATCAACTCCAAACCAGTATTATATGAAATGCTGAAAGGTACTCTTTTAGAAGAGGAAGAAGAAAAAGGTAAAAGACAAAAAAATTATGAACAATAAACACATATCTATCAATAAGTGAATCTAAAAATTAAGGGAATTAAAAATTTGATCAACAGAATAAACTGGTGAATATACTAGAATCAGGAGCACAGAAAGGGAGTGGACTGATAATTCTCAGGGGGAAAGGGGTGAGGGGTTTACAGGGAGACACTGGACAAAAATCATCCACCTATGGATGAGGTCAACGGGAGGGAGGTAAGGGCAGAGGTAAGGGTGGGAGCCGGGTGGAGGGGACCTATGGAAGGGAAAAAAGTGAAACAAATGTAATAATCTGAATAATAAAGATTTAATTTTTAAAAAAATGGTTCCCTATATATGAAAATGATGTTCACTGCAACATTGTTTTTATTAGTAAAACTAGAAAGAAAAAAAAAAAACATCAGTGTGGGATGTGTAGGAGGCAGCCAATTGATGTCTTTCATCGATGTTTCTATCTATCCCTCTTCCTCACTCTCTAAAGTCTATTTTAAAAAACATATTTTAAAAATTTGCTCTCCAGCTCTCCCAACAAAAGGACTTTAAAATAAAAATAATTTGTGCAAGGCAAAAGCAAAAATAATAAATAAAAAGTACTATCTTAAGCCTCATTATGAGAATCTGCAATAATGCTTAATACTGAAAAATTAAAAGTCCCAATTTATAATCAAAATATCTTTTGGAAAAACAATTGTGTTACCCTTTAAAATAAACCTTCTTGAATTTAAAAAACGAGAATAAAAGAGCATTTGATTCTAATAAGCTTAATGTTCTAATATATTTGAAGTAATTTCGTTTACAATGATATTTGCATTTGATGAAGAAAAATAATGAATAATAAGGTGTACTTCTATTTATTTTTTATTTTTAATTTAATAAATCTTTATTGTTCAGATTATTACAATTGTTCTTCTTTTTTCCCCCCTAGCTCTCTTCCACCCAGTTCCCACCCACCCGTTTCTCTTACCTCTCCCATTGTCCTCATCCATAGGTGTATGAGTTTTATCGTCTCTCTCCCTGCACGCCCACCCTCACGGCTTTCCCGTGAATTATCAGTTCACTCCCTTTCTGTGCCCCTAATTCTATTATATTCACCAGTTTATTCTGTTCATCAGATTTTCTATTCACTTGATTTTTAAATTCACTTGTTGACAGATATGTATTTGTAGTTCATAATTTTTACCTTTACCATTTTCTTCTTCTTCCTCTTCTTAAAGAATACCTTTCAGCATTTCATATAATACTGGTTTAATGCTGATTAACTCCTTTAGCTTTTTCTTATCTGTGAAGCTCTTTATCTGCCCTTCAATTCTAAATGATAGCTTTGCTGGGTAGAGTATTCTTGGTTGTAGGTTCTTGCTATTCATCATGTTGAATATTTCTTGCCACTCCCATCTGGCATGCATAGTTTCTGTTGAGAAATCAGCTGAATGGGTATTCCCTTGTAGGTAATAAACTGTTTTTCTCTTTCTTCTTTTAATATTCTTTGTGTTTTGCTCTTGGTATTTTAATTATGATGTGTCTTGGTGTGGTCCTCTTTGGATTCCTTTTGTTTGGGGTTCTGGGTGCTTCCTGGACTTGTAAGTCTATTTCTTTCCCAGGTGGGGGAGTTTGCAGTCATTATTTTTTCAAATAAGTTTTCGGTATCTTGCTCTCTCTCCTCTTCTGGCACTCCCATAATTCTGATGTTGGTACGCTTGAAGTTGTCCCAGAGGCTTTTTACACTATATTCACATTTTTAGATTTCTTTTTCTTTTTGCTTTTCCAGTGGAGTGTTTTCTGCTTCTTTGTATTTCAAATCTTTGACTTGCTTCTTGCCTTCCTCTAGTCTGCTATTAGGTCTCTGTATAATATTTTTTATTTCAGACAGTGTATGTTTAATTTCTAGTTGGTCCTTTTTCATCTCCTCTTGGGTTTCACTAAATTTATCCATTTTTTTTTCTAGGTAATTCTTAAAAAACCTTATAACCATGGTTTTGAACTCTATATCCAGTCATTTGCTTTCCTTGATTCTTTCATTTCTGATCTGTTCTTTTGTCTTTGCATATTTCACTGCTTCCCTGAGTTGTTAGAGTAGCTTTGTGTGCTAGGTGTTCTATATGCCCAGTAGCTCTGCCTCCTCAGTTACCTGAGGTGGACACTCTTGGTAGACCCCTTTGTAGACTGTGTGTACAGTCTTGTTGTAGTTAATTCTTGATTGTTGTTGGTATCACTGGGGGGAATTGACCTCCAAGCCAATTGGTTGTGAAGATCAGCTGTATCTGCGCCTGGAGAACTTCTGTGCTGGACTCAGCCTTAAGACTTGCAAGATTGCAACAGCCTCAGTGCTGAGCTTGGATATGGTGGAGTCTGAGGGCTGATCAGATAGCCTTGGCTTCCCGTCAGCCCTGCCCTACACGGCAATCCCTGGGTCTCAGTGCCTCTGGATAATCACTGTAGCCTTTCTTTGCGCACACGCACGCACATGCCTCCAGATCTCTGCCTTTCCAGCTCCCCTAAGTTTCTGTGCACTCTAGGGACCCGTGTGAGTCTGGGTCCCCAGGGTCTCACCCAAAATTGGGGTTCAGTGAAGTCGGACCTGGATATCAGTGCTGTTGGGAGGTTCTATTTTCCTCCCGTTATAGAAAGCCAGTGGCACAATCAGCAGTCAGTGCTCTGTGTGCACACTTTTGTGAGCCCCTAGACCTCTGTCTTTCGTGGCTCCCCTAAGTTTTCCTGCACAGCTTCCTTTTCACAACAGTCCAGACTCCCTCATAAGAGTCTTGCCTGGAACTGGGGTTCAGTGCAGTCAGAAGTTGGGTTCAATGCAGTTGGGATTTTCTGTCTCCCTCCCACTACAGGAAACCAGCCGGACCCTCTGCCCGTCCTCTCCACAAGCATGTCTCCATACCTCAGCTTTTTATAGCTTTTTACACCTCTCTTTACTTCTAGTTGTAGAAGCTTCCCTGTGGTTCTGGATGGTGTCCGTTTTGTCCTTTAGTTGTAATTTTGAAACTGTTGTGCGAGGCAGAGGTTTAGGTGCTTATCTATGCCACCATCTTGGTTTCTCCTATCAGGTGCACTTATATTTAAACGAAAGACCTTAACCTCAAAGCATCAGTTCAACATATACCTGAAATAAACTAATTTAAAACCTACAAATAAATAACAAAACAAAAAAATATATAAAAGGACATATAAAAAATAAAAAATTCAGTTTCACTAAAATGTTTTAAACATACCAATAGTACTATATATTCAAAAGAACTAAGTTTTTATTTACCCCCTGCAAAGGGAGATCCCAACATTCTGAGCTTCTGAGTTTGGACAGTGGTGATTTCACATGAACTTCTTCTGGTTTTGCATCTAATATCTTTGTTATCTGAAACCAGAATGAGAAAATAATCAATTTAATTAAAATATAAATAAAAGCTGACAGAACCATTAACCTTCATTAATATTGTGCTATTAATTGTAAAGAGTTTAATTTATAGGCAGTTAAATTTTATTTTATTTTTAAAAACCTCTCATTCAATATAAAGGTCAATAAATGAAGTATCAGAATAGCTCCATAAGTATTCTCTTACTTATAATTTCTTTCCCTTCTAATCTTTCAAAGGCTATCCTCACAGTTCTCTAATATACCAATTCAAGTATGGCTACAATACTTAAACTACAATAATGAAACCCATTACTTATAGATAAAATTCTTAACAATCTAGGCTTTCATATCACTCACACATAAACACAACCATCTTCAAACACATCACATATCTTAAGAACTTTGCATGAACTATTCCCTCAATCTAGAATGCCCCTTCCTGTCTCCCTTATGAAATACTTCAGATTCTGCTCAAATTATTTTTATCCATATGACCATCATTCATATTTATACATTTCTTAGTTGCTTCTTGTATATACCCTGACCAAGCATATATAAGAAACAATACACCGAGTCTCTGGGTATTAGTACTTGGTACATTAATATTACATTATTTATATTATATGTAGCATACTATATTATAACTATTTGTCTACTTGTCTATCTTCCTTTCCAAACTGTGGATGTCCTTAAAGAGAGAGCCCTCATTTAGTCACCTTTATTATTTTTTTACACTTAGTCACCTTTATATTTCCAATGTGTATGGCTCATAATATGCTGAATAAACAAATTAATCCATCTTAGCCACAAGTTTGAAATCATCTATTTTTAACTTAAATAACTTTCATATTAAGGGAAAGTTATCAATAATAGTTAAGCATAAAGTTCCATCTACAAAATATCTTATCTAATAAAAAAGTAATAGGCAAATTAACCATCACCCTGTTACACCCACAAGCCAATCAGGAGGGAATATGCAAATTAACTCCAACTAAGATGGCTGCGGCCACAGAGCGAGCAGGAGGGAGGCTTGGGTTTTCCTGGTGATGGAGAAAGCCAAGCTTTCCACATACCCTGGCAGGCACAGGCCTCCACTCCAGCCTACAAAGTTTCAATTATACAAGATAAATAAGTCCCCCCACAAAATGGTGGCAGCCATGGAGCTGGAGAGAGTAGGAAGCTAGGGTTACTCTGGCAATGTAAGAAGCAAGCTTCTGCAGCCGTGGCTTCTCTTGGCCTCTGCTTAAGGCTACAAAGTTTCAATTATAGAACATAAGTAAATCCCAACAGAAATGGCTACCACCACCAAGCAAGCAGGAGGCTTGGCTCTTCTCTAGGCAAAAAGTTTCAATTGTAGAAGGTAAATAAATCCCAGATATCAGGGCCTCCGCTTGGGTCGCTGTGGGGCATGGCCAGCCTGCAAACTACCATAGGCCCATCTCCCAGGCCACCCCATGCCCAAGGGAACACCCACCCTGATCCCAGACACCCTTCAGGGCAAACCAGCTGGTCCCATCCATGCACCAGGCCTCTGTCCTATCCAATAAAAGAGTAATATGCAGATTGACCACCACTCAACACACAAGATGGCTGCCCCCTTGTAATCAAAGATCCTGCCCCCATGTGGACACAAGATGGCCACCATAAGACGGCCAGCAGGGGAGGGAAGTTGGGAGGGACCAGACCTATAAGGGAGGGCAGTTGGAGGTGATCAAACCTGCAGAGGAGGGCAGTTAGGGGCAAATAGGGTGGCAGGGGAGTAGTTAGGCAACAATCAGGCTGGCAGGGAAGTGGTTAGAGGCAATCAGAAAGGCAGACAGGCAAACATTTGGGAGCCAGCAGTCCTAGATTGTGAGAGGAATGTCCAATTGCCCATTCAGGCCCAATCCTGATGGGCAGACATCCCTCGAGGGGTGTCAGATTGGAGAGGGTGCAGGCTGGGCTAAGGAACACCTCCACCCATGCACGAATTTCGTGCACCGGGCCTCTAGTACTATATAATAAAGTGGTAATATGCAAATTAACCCTCACACCCTCACAAGATGATCACCCATGTGATCACAAGATGGCTACCCTCACATTGTCACATGATGGCCAGCAGGGAAGGCCCATTGAGGGCTATCGGGCCAGCAGGGGAGGGCAATTAGGGGCAATCAGGCCAGCAGGAGAGCAGTTAAGGAGCAATCAGGCTGGCAGGCAGAAGCAGGTTAGGGGTAATTAGGCAGGCAGGCAGGCAAGTGGTTAGGAGCCAGCAGTCCCAGATTGAGAGGAATGTCCCAGATTGGAAAAGGTGCAGGCTAGGCTGAGAGACAACCCACCCCCTCTGCCACCCAGTGCACAAATTTTGTGCAGCGGGCCTCTAGTAGTATATAATAAGCACTATGTGGATTACAGTGACAATTAAATTAATTTCAATGAGTAAAGCATAAGTCAAAAGAACAGAATAAATTTGAAGAAAGTGTATCTCAACTCTTTTATTTCATGAGCAACTCTGAATTAATCCTCCTGTGTACCAGTAATTTCTTAATTATACCTATTCTGTATAACAATGTACCTTTTTGCCCTGACTGGGTAGCTCAGTTGGTTTGAGCATCGTCCCATTATGCCATGGTTGCAGGATCAATCCCCAGTCTGGGCACATACAACAACCAAGGAATGCATACATATGTAGAACAACAGGTATTTTCTCTACCTATCTAACTTTCTGTTTCTTTTTTTTCTCTCTCTCTCTAGTCTCCTCTTTCCCTAAAATTAATAAAAATAAACAAATATTTTAAAATATATAATTGGAATTTACATAAATTAGATGCATGTATCTTGTGACTACATGTATTACATATGAGTATGGTTACCCTAAACAGTGACTTGTGTCCTTTTAACTCCTTCTCAAATTTCATATTAAATTTTCTATTTTACAGGCTAAGCCACTTTCTCTTCTCATAACAATAAATTGGAATGCTATTTAATTGTGTGCTTTCTCATTCTAAATATCAGAATGATTAATAATTTGACCCTAATCAAAGGTTAGTCATGTCCAAAGATTTAAAAGCTATTATATAGGAGCACCTAAATATATATTTTAAAAAAGCTCTTGGAGGTGTTTAAGAGAGAGATGGACAAGGAAGACAGTCATAGTAGAGGACTTTACCACTCCACTGACATCATTGGATAGATCTTCCAGACAAAAAATCAACAAGGAAAAAGCTACCTTAAATGGCACACTAGATCAGATGGATTTCATTAACACTTACAGAACATGCTGGACAGATTATTCTTGGTTGTAGGTTCTTGCTATTCATCACATTGAATATTTCTTGCCACTCCCGTCTGGCCTGCATCATTTCTGTTGAGAAATCAGCTGACAGTCGCATGGGTGCTCCCTTGTAGGTAATGAACTGTTTTTCTCTTGCTGCTTTTAATATTCTCTCTTTGTGTTTTGCTCTTGGTATTTAATTATGATGTGTCTTGGGGTAGTCCTCTTTGGATTCCTTTTATATGGGGTTCTGGGTGCTTCCTGGACTTGTAAGTCTATTTCTTTGACCAGATGTGGGAAGTTTTCAGTTATTACTTCTTTAAATAGATTTTCAGTATTTTGCTCTCTCTCTTCCTCTGGCATGCCCACAATTCTGATGTTGGTACGCTTGAAGCTGTCCCAGAGGCTCCTTACATTATCTTCACATTTTTGGATTCTTTTCTCTTCTTGCTTTTCCAGTTGAGTGTTTTCTGCTTCTTTATATTTCAAATTTTTTACTTGATTCTTACCTTTCTCTACTCTGCTCTTAGGACTCTGTATAATATTTTTTTATTTCAGTCAGTGTATGTTTAATGTCTAGTTCGTCCTTTTTTGTCTCTAGTTGGAGTTTTTCCATCTCTATTTGGCTCTTTTGCATCTCTACTTGGTCCTTTTTCATCTCTTCTTGGCTCTCACTAACTTTATCCAACTTTTCTAGCATATTCTTGAAAAACCTTATAAACGTGGTTTTGAACTCTATATCCAGTTGTTTGTTTTCCTCCATTTCTTTTGTTTGTGATCCCTTCCTTTGTCTCGGCATTTTCACTATGCCGGGTGAACTTCTGTATTGGATTCAGCCTTATGATACCAGACCTGCAACTCCACAGAAGCATCTCTGTTGATCTTGGGATGGGTGGAGTCTCAGGGCTTAAGGAACCACCATGCCTTCCAGTCGGTCCCACCCTCCACAGCCCCTGAGTCTCATGTGACTGGGTAATCACTGGAGCAGTCCTTGTTTGTGCACGCGCCCGCAGTGCCTCTAGACCACTGCCCCTCCGACTCCCCTGCACTCCAGGACTACACGAGTCTAGGTCCCCAGGGTTTCACCCGAAACAGGGGCTTAGTGGAGTCTGAAGTGGCACAGTTGGGAGGGTCTGTCTCCCACCTGCTCGTAAAAGCCAGCGACACAATCAGCAATCTGTCCTCTGCGCAGTGCCATGTGCGCCACCAGCCCTCTGATCTTTTGGAACTCCCCTAAATTTTCGTGCACCTCTCCCTTTTCACAGTCCAAACTCCCACCGTATGAGTTTCCCTGGATCTGGGGTTTACTGTCATAAAATAATGGGTTCAATGCCTTTGATAGTCTCCGGTTCCCTCCTGCCAGAGAAAACCAGTCAGGCACTCCGGCACCCGCTCTCTCCACGCGCGCGTGTACGCCTCCGTACCTCAGCTTTTTGCAGCTCCTCTGGATCTCAGTGAGCCCCTCTCTTTCCTTCTAGCTGTAGAATTTCCACTCAGCCAGCTTTCCTGTGGTTTGGATGATGTCCGTTCTGTCTTTTAGTTGTAGTTTTGAAATTGTGTGAGGCAGCAGTGTAGGTGTTTACCTACGCCGCCATCTTGGATTCTCACAAAACATTCTTAGAGACGGACCACATGTTAGGACACAAAATAAGTCGCCACAAGTTCAAAAAGACGGAACTCATATCAAGCGTCTTCTTAGATCACAATGGGATAAAACTACAGTGGTACCTCGAGATACGAGTTTAATTCGTTCCGTAATCTTGATCATATATCAAGTTGCTCGTATCTCAAAGCAAATTTCCCCATTAAAATCAACTGAAATGCTGTTAATCCATTCCAGCCCCCAAAATGCCACCCCAGTTGTTCTTGTTATGTGTTTTTGAATAAGAAAAATGTATTTACAAATGACAAATATTGTATAAAAACATAATAAAAGAGAATGTAAAGGAATAAACTGATTTTATAAAGTGTGTTTACCTACTCCTTACACTCTACACTTTATCCCTAAACTGAATGTAACTTAACTAATCTTCACTGAACTTAATTGCTACTGGTCTTTGCATTTTTGGCCGATTTCAATAAAAACGTGTCCCAACAAGATTTGCCTCTTCCTTTCTTTCAGAATGTTTCTGAAATGGGTGAGGCAAGTTTCATTGAACAGCTCCGATGCACGACCACTAGCAACTTTTTCGGAGTGTTTCTTTTCCACAAAGTGTGACACCCTCTCCCACATTCCTTAAGATCTCCTTTATCTCACTTGTAGAGATCTCCTCCACCTCTGGCTCCTCCTCAAAACCAATTTCTTGGAGAACCTCCGCAT
>PVJN01010498.1:8718-57192 GCA_004026805.1 Lasiurus borealis | reverse complement strand
GCTCAACAATGCTCGTGTTTGAGGATTAGGAGGGAAGAAAGAATGGGACGGGGTCACTGGTGTCTTCCCCCGGCTTCATAAATCTGAGGACTGTTGTCTCATTTGGAAAGTCCTGTGGAAGGAAGGAGACGGGGTCAGATTAAGGCAGACAAGAGGACGTTTCTGGAAAGAGCATTGTGAAATCTGCTCCTCTGAGTTCCAGACAACGTGGCGAGGAAGGCCCTCCTGTCACTGTGATCAGAAAACTGTAGAACAGCCGGCTGGTGGTGCTCGGTGGCTGAGTGTCGACTCATGTACCAAGAGGTCACCGGCTCCCTTCTCAGTCAGTCAGGGGATTCTGGACAATGTATAGTGGTACCTCGAGATACGAGTTTAATTTGTTCCGTAACTTTGAGGCGTGGGAAACTATGAGACACTCGAGTCGCGGTAAACTGGTAGGCCATGTGCAGCCGGCCGATCCGCGCGATGACTCCTATCTCAAATGTTGCTCGTATTTCAAAGCAAAACTCACTTGCTAGACGACTCGTATCTCAAAAATCTCGTATGTTAGGGCGCTCGTATCTTGAGGTACCACTGTATTAGAGTTACAACTCCATCCCCTCAGACAAACTTGGGAATATTTGCATGTCCCATACCACCTTTCCTATTCTAGTGATTGGCTGGAGGGCTCATTCTCAGGCCAGTATTAAAGCTCAGCAGAAGGAGACGTGTTCCCGGTCTGTCACAGGCCTTTGTGCTTAAGGGGACTGGGCTTGATTCTCAGCAGCCCCTCGCTGCTCGCTCAGGAGTCCCCGGCAAGTCGCTGAGCATCTCCAGGCTTCAGGCCTTCAGCTGTCGGAGGACGGTAACAATGGGTTGGGTGTGGTGTCTAAGAGGCAAACAGGCCTCCATAATGATGCCAGGTTTTTGGTTTGAGGATTGGAAGGGTGGGGTTGATATCAAGAGAGA
Source organism: Lasiurus borealis (assembly GCA_004026805.1). Lineage (NCBI taxonomy): Eukaryota > Metazoa > Chordata > Mammalia > Chiroptera > Vespertilionidae > Lasiurus > Lasiurus borealis. Next base: position 56,244 of record PVJN01010498.1, on the reverse strand, counting down.
TGTAAGCGTTTGTGGGGAGGGGACAAGGCTTTGGAAGTGGTCTGATCTATCTATCTTAGACATCCAGATGAAGATGCAGGAAACCATGTTGAAAATATGGCTAAGCATCTGATGTGAAAGTTGTTCTTTAAAGATTTTGCTGCCGTGGGGAGTCACCTTTATCTCGCTCAAAGGCAAGCTGAGAGTAGCTTATCTTACAAGCTGGTTTGGTATAAAATGTTCGGCTCTTTGTGAAGAAAGCATTGCATAACTGTCCTTAAACCTTGTTCTATGATGTGTAAGTTTTGGGTGGAGGGATGTGAGGGAGAAAGGACTAGCAAGGAGAGTGCTCTCGAGAGAAATAGCTATGAATATTAATCATCGGGAAGTGACTGCACTCTCCGTGTTAGAGCTACAGCACAAACCCCGTCAGCACAGAGCTGTTCTCGCTGTGGGTACTGGTTTCCAAATAAAGGGGAGAAGCTTTGTCACCAGGGGAGCCTTCCAGCTCAGCTTTCCAGCTCTTTGTCTTTTGGACAAAGAAATGAGAACACAAGAGACACGACTCCGAGAATCATTGAAGACACAAAGCGTGACATAAAAGGATATTCTGTTACAGGCCCATATTATCTTTAAAAAAAGGCTTAAGAGGGCAAGATCTGCCCTCTGGTGCCCTGCCCAGTGTGCAGAGCCTGGCACCCACCTGTGGGCAAAGCAGCCTCACATCTCAGGGATCTGACAGGTGCCAGGCCCAGTTCCCCTTGGCTGAATAGGTATCTGAGTGGATGGGAGCAATCTAGGGTGTCCCCCAAAATGTGTACACACTCTAACAGCTGATAGCTCAATTGATGTTTCTTTTCAGATTGAATGCACTGGAATTAATAATTATTGGAAGTGTGTATACGTTCTTCTGTATGTATTACCATAGGCAGAAGAAAGGAGGCGAAAGAAAATCGTAACTATGCAGACATTTCTAAGAGATTGAAAATAAAATCTCTTAAGCTTTGCTCAGGTCCTGGTATTACCTGGTATTAGCATAATTTTTATTGTACAGAAAATAAGCTGTTCACATGGCATAAAAATCCTATAACCAGGAATTGAAAGTAGCATTATTATCACTATTTTGCATTTGTGAAAACTGAGGCCCAGATTAATTTTGCAAAGATCCATCTGTTCTAGTGATTGCATATATTCTTAGCGAGGTATAATTTACATACAGTAAGAAGTTCAAACGTAAGTGGGCAGTCCTGTGATTCTCTCTACAGATAGGACTTTTGGACATTTTATTGCCAAGATCAAGAGACAAAATTTTCATGATATGAGAAGCAATAAAAACTGGGTCCATTTGCCTCAAATAGGGCATCTGTAATGTAAAGAAATAAAAGAATAATAATTTAAGCTTAAAAGCAAGTGCTTTTGTGCACAACTTCCATGGTATTATACATTATCAGAGTTAGTGCAATAAGCTTTGCAGGAAAGTTAGTAGCACAGATGGAGAAAGTGATCAGGTTTAACACTCTTGTTCTCATTTTAAATAATTTGACATATTTGGAAGACAATGAAATAGAATGTGGTATTTGATGGATGGGATTGGAAGTTATTGAATTGATTTTTTTTTTTCAGATCAAGCACTGTTTTTTTCACTTGAAAAATTTTGAGAGCCAATATGATGGATATGAGTGGTTCTTAAGCCGTACCTTTGTATGCTGTGACCAGAAATCTGAGCACAGGGAACTTTAAAGAACAGAGAAAAATAAAGAATACTAATTTGTGCAAGGAAATGCGGGAATTCAGGCTAAAACTGGGTGTGCAGCTAGGCCAGATGCTAATAGAAAGCTGAGCTTTCTTTCATTGCTTGAATGTCTTGACTCCAATCAGACAGTCCATTGTGGAGAATTTCGGAGCTTCTCAGGGAAAAGAGGCCACCGTTTTAGAGATGCGTCACAGGGCCAGAGTATCAATTCAGGTTTTTGCAGGAGCATTTCTTGAGTTAAATAACCTTAGAGGTTTTTTAAGTTACTCAGTGCCCATCCTTTAAGAGAGAACTCTAAATTCTTGAAATTTCTAAATTTTGAAATGAGTGCTTCCATCTTAGAACAATGTTTATGCTTTTGGAACTTATGAGCAAATTGTAGACATAGGAACACATGGCTCATACACGCTCTTTCATGGAATTTTCAAAGTCAAAGCGAAAGGTAATGGGGCTGATGTCAACCTTGAGTCTAAATGAGATATTCTCTAGGAGAACTCACTTTTTTCTACCTCCCCAACCTGCCTTTCTAGGTTTCGGAAATATTTTTGGCTGTTAATATGTTCATTCAATGTGGTCAATATAAACTATGGACATTAATGGTTTTATAACTATGCACGTTTCTGTGAATAAATCTAACTAATCTTTTGGAACACTTTTATATTCTTTCTAATCAATGAATATTTCTAAAAGGCTCCTCTTTCAAAAGATTTCTGATTACATAACTCCCTTTCCCCCTGGTAACCTGTGTCTATGAGTTTTAGTTCATTACTTTCAATTTTATATCTTTGTCTGTGAGTGAAATCATATGGTTCTTAGCTTTCTCTGACAGACTTATTTTCCTAGCCTGATATTCTCAAGTTCCATCCATGTTGTCAAAAATGGCAGTATTTAGTTTTTTTTTTCTGATGGCTGAGTAGTATTCCATTGTGTATATGTACTACATCTTGTGTATATGTACTACATCTTTTTTTTTTTAAATATATTTTATTGATTTTTTTACAGAGAGGAAGGGAGAGGGATAGAAGGCTAGAAACATCCATGAGAGAGAGACATCAATCAGCTGCCTCCTGCACACCCCCTACCGGGGATGTGCCCACAACCAAGGTACATGCCCTTGACCAGAATCAAACCTGGGACCTTTCAGTCTGCAGGCCGACACTCTATCCACTGAGCCAAACCGTTTTCGGCTACATCTTCTTTATTGTGTATATGTACTACATCTTTTTTATCCAGTCCTCTATGGAAGGATACTTTGGTTGTTTCCACGTCTCGGCCATCATGAATAATGCTGCAGCGAACATAGGAATACATATAACTTTGTGGATAAAATGGTTTCCACACATTGTAAGATTAGAGCAATTGGGATGACCTCTGCCAGAATACAGCTTCTTCTAAAATTCCCTGCTTCTGAGGCTCAAGGGCAGGCTCTGGGGCTGGCGGAGAGACATTGGGAGCAAAGGTCCTTGTGCACTCAGGAGGGTCTGGACCCCCTCTCACCTTGCCCATCTGCAGTCCTTAACCTTTGCTGCATAGCACCTCATACCTGCCCGCCAGACGTGCCGGGTTTGCCTAAGATTGGGGCCATCAAGATGAAGAAGAACTAAGTAAGCTTGCATAGGCGAGCAATTCCTTTTTATGCATCACGACTCCACCTGTTTCCCACGATCCACTGCAGCAGGTCACTGTGTCACACCTACATCCAGCTGAGCATCGGTGCTCCTTCCCCTGCTCACATAGCACTTTATGTAAATGCTGCAGACTGAACTACATAGGAGCAGAGGCCCTTCCTATGGGGACCACTTGTCCGTGTGTGGAGGTGGGCAATTGGGGATTGCTGACCCTTGGTATGGAGCGTCACTCAGGGTGGAAATAGGGTTCCTGGTAGAATGACTGGGTCAGGGAGTGATTTGATCTGAGGGGGGCTGTGCTAGAAACCATCTCTCTCTAAGTTTTCTTTTGGTTTTTGGACTTGGCCATTAAGGTGTTTTTCTAATGATTAATGCCATTTGTCTGATAACATGCCTATTAAAATATGGATCCTACTATCCCTATATCCTCCCAAGGTATGACTTACGTTATCATCATACATTCGGATCTGATGAGTGTTATTTAACTCAGCAGATGGACTTCAGTTAATCCAGAGACTCACGTTGCTAGGACTGATGGAAAGAACGGCAGAACCAGGGTTTCTGGGCACAAAGCTCTTAGCGTGAAGGGTTTGGAAACCTGTCAAAGGCAGCTCTGTTCTCTCAGGAGGCTGACACGTGGGGACAGAGGTATTAAAAAAAGAACCCACGCCCAGAACTATTTCCTGCAGGGCTTTAACTCTGGGCAATTCTAACTTTTGCTGTTAAAATTCCCACTGCAAGTGGCGGGGCACTGATGTTGAAAGCTCTTTGATAAAAGCTGATAAGTGCTTTCTTACACCTAATTTAGATTTGCTTCATATCAAAATTTTAAGTGTGGTCCTGAACCATATCTATACTGAAGGTAAAAGAAAGCAATGAACTTAGGTCAGAGAGGATCCATGATAATTCTGCACATTTATTACTAAGCTTTTATTTTAGGATAAGAGAGGAATTTCTTCCCAAACTAAAAATCACTCATTTATCTAAGTATGATGACTGAAAAAAGACATATATGCTATGCTTTAATATTTTTTAGTTAATATGAAATACATGGAAATTCATATTAAGGCTTCAATTTTATACTTTTAAGATTTCTAGAATTTTAAAATGAAAACGTTCCCTTAATTCATCTCTATTTTTAATATTTAAGAAGACATAAAACATATAGGAATCTTTGGTATGCCCTAAAATTACTTTAAGTACTATTTTGAAACTTAATATGGTATGTTTATCTAATTAATCAGATCTGATGAATGGCTGGCTTGTAATCAGAGTGATGTAATACTGAAGACATTTTTTTCAAGGCTAGACATGCAGTTGACTTATTAAGTAATTTCTATTTATCATTGTGTTCCCTCCTGCGCTTCAGAGAGCTCAGGAGGTAAAAATAGATTACCCATTACATTTTTTGCTTTGAAACCACAGTCCTGTACATCCATCTGAAATGAAATGTGCAAGGGGGGACACTTACCTAGGTGGCACGGCTTAGATCATCTAAATGCTTCAGCAGGGGTCAGTGACTCTCATTGCCATTTGGATTTTATTCTTGAAAAATCTGTTGTCAGAAATCTACATTCCATATGCCAATAAATATTTGTTGAAAAAAAAAGGAAAAAAAAAAAAAAGGTCTCCATGGAGAACTAGGCATCATTGCAAGGGAAAGAAATGTCCATGGAGTCTTCAGTATCTAGAATGTTCTTTCAGGCTCCAGGGTCGGCATTTGGTCCCTTTAGTGTAGGGATGGGGAAGGAGTCTGTGTGTGAGCACAGTGAAGGTGATGAGAAAGAAGAGATGAACATCAAAGATGTCTAGACACTATAAGTTCCCCGTTTTTTTTTTTTTAATATATTTTATTGATTTTTTACAGAGAGGAAAGGAGAGGGATAGAGAGTCAGAAACATCGATGAGAGAGAGACATTGATCAGCCGCCTCCTGCACACCCCTCACTGGGGATGTGCCCGCAACCAAAATACATGCCCTTGACCGGAATCGAACCTGGGACCTTTCTGTCTGCAGGCCGACACTCTATCCACTGAACCAAACCAGTTTCGGCTTCCCTGTGTTTTTTCATAAAAAGAAAACAAATTAAAAAGGTCTTAGTTTTCCTTTAGTAGGGAGAGAAAAAAAAAGGAATAAAAAATGAGTGCGACCTTAAATCATAGCAGTGCATCTCTGGCAAAGATATTGAAAATGGAGATAATATCTTTGGGTATAACTATCTTTTGTGCTCATTGCTAAATAAAATCTTGATACCACGCTTACTACATCAATTCTTTAAAGTGTCTTATTATTCATCATTACTGTAGGAGCCAAGTGCTGTATATCTGAGAGTTAGGATGGATGTATCGATGGTATGACTCATGGATCCTATAATACCACTCAGCATTTCATCATATGTGACCAATCTTATCTCCTATCATTCTTCCTGAGAGACCAGGGTAGCTTCTTCAGTTCCAGGGTAACTATCAACAAAAGGGGTAAACAAAAGCTTATTAGTGTGGCCTTGGCAGATAAAGGAATTTTCCCTCATGAGCCTGGTTTCTGAACTGATTTCCCCTGGGTGCTTGATTGTAAATTGGTGGGCGAGAAAAACTTGCCAAAATGAAAATGTTTTGGACTATTTAGGAGGGTGAGAGTAGGGGCTGGGAAAAGCTAGTTTCTAAACGCTCCCATGTCAAGATTATCTATCTGTATACCAACATGCATGATTTCTTAATTCCAGCTCCAGAATTAAAAACAAAACAAAACACGCAAACTTGACAGACTCTTAAAAGATTTCCATATAACAGCTTGTGTTGAAATGTTTTCTGGTTAGTAATACTACATTAAATTTATAGATGCGCTATTAATTCACAAGATGACTACTTACTCTCTACTCACATGCCAGAGATTCTTATTGGATTACTTGTAGGTCATACACGTCATTGTCCATCATTGTACAAGTGAACACTAGCCTATCACCTGGCTGGATGTGGGTTATATTGATAAACTCAATGCATTAAAGGAAATTACAGAGTCTGAGAACCTAGATGGAGGTCCTTTACACTCACTGGGTGTGGTCAAGCTCAAAACTTGATCTCTGGTTCCTGTATTAATCCTCTGCATTTTCACCTTCAGATGGGAGATTGTGAACATTAGTTCTTCATTGGGATGACTAAAAACTTCCTCATTGAAGACACTAGAGGGAATCTTTCCTTGATTATGAAAATACCCTCTGTCCTCTCAAAGGACATCATGATAAAGCTAAAATTTAGAGCTCACAAATAAAATGAAACCTGCTACGTGTTGTTTAAATGTTCTCCTCTTTTAAGCAATATTTCAAAGTCATATTTCCTTAGGTATCTATACTCAAACCAGTTTTCAAAAAGGCGGATCCACTGATATTTCAGTGAATTGTAGTTTTATTTTCACGGAACATCACTGGGAATAAAAATTGGGGGTCATCATGATGAGCTACTTAAATCATGGAGAAGAATGACTTCAGATTATTCATATACCAGAGGCCCGGTGCATGAAATTGGTGCACTCGGTGGAGGCAGGGAGGTGTCCCTCCGCCTGGCCTGTGCCCTTTCACAGTCTGGGAGTCCTCGGGGGATGTCCAACTGCCTCAGAGGTGGGAGAGGCTCCCGCCATCATTGCTGTGCTCCCCAGATGTGAGCCAGCTTCTGGCTGAGCTGCACTCCCTGATGTGGGAGCTCAGTAACCACCAGGGGCAGCTCCTGCATTGAGTGCCTGACCCCTGATGGTCAGTGCACATCACAGCGACCAGTCTTTCTGCTGTTGGTCGATTTGCATATTAGCCTTTTATTATATTGGATTTTCAATTCTTTGAACTTGAATGATGTCCATGAGAATTAAATTCATAATTTTGTATTTACTCTTGTTTTAGGTGATTATTCTAAGAGATTTTCCTAAATATACTGATCACAGTTGAACTTTGCATGCCCCTGCCTATCAAATTCCATCCCAGGATAATTCACCAAAAATGGGTGATGGTAGGCAGGCACATTTTTACAATTTATAGCTGACGTGAGTGACTTTGCTACCCTGGGTAAGAAAGAAGTGAAAAGAACCTTGAATTTCTCCCTCACTGGATACAGAACACAAATGAAAAGCTTCAAAAAATGTTAAAAAGAAAACCCACCCAAACTGACTTTTGCTGCTAACTGGCCATCTTTCAGGGTTGCAATGCAATTGCAGGTGCTCTCATGACCTTACACCATGTGTAAGGTCAGTGCCATTATACTCAAAAGCTGCAGGAAGTCAGGTGACCCAGCAGGAAGTTGGCAGGGAAGAGTTGTGTTCAGACTTCATCTAGAGCTTTCTTATACTCCATTCTAGACTGTGCTGCCATTTGTTTAGCTGTGAGTTCTGTAATCCAAATTTTAGGTCAATGTCAATGATTCTGAATGTCCATCTTTGTTTCCATTGAGAAAAATCTTAGAGTGAAGCAGAGTATATAAAAGAACAGTAATCAAAGTCTATGTGGTATGTGGTAGAAAGATATTATTTTGTAGAATGGATTTGTTTCAGTACAGTTGCCTGTAAAATATATTTCTAAGAAGCACTCTGGTAGATTTTTGTACTGATTCCTATTTTTAAGTCAGTTTGAGGAACATTTCAAGATTCTTTTATGAGCGTTGAATTGCAGGTTTCTTATTAGATTTTTTTTATGGTTGAGAAAACATTCTGAAGTGCTATCAGCCTAGTTTTTAAAAAATTTTTAAACATGTTAGATTTTTTTTAAAAAGTCCATTTCTGGACTGACTTCTGTTTTTCACTTGCCATATCCCTTGAAATGTGATGAGATAGAAACGGAGCATCTGGCAGCCTGCTGGGGAAAATGCTGGCCCATGTGGCCTTTGTTTACCAGACCGGCCGAGGAAGCTATATTTGTGGGATATTGGAATTCCAGTGTTTATTATGTTTCTGCAGTGTGTCCTAGTGCCCCGTTTCAACCCTCACTGGTCCTCAGCTCCTCTCTTTCCTCCCTGTTGTTTCTGTTACATCTCAGACATAGAGTTCTCACCCGCTTCCTCCTTGAGCAAGAGTACGTGGACAGGCAGAGCCAGAGCGAAGTCTGACTTCCCCGGGCGGTCCCATGTTGGGTGGGATAACGAGCTGATGATAATGAGTGGGTGACCCACATCGAATGATCGGAGAAGGTCCTGAGAAATACTCTGTGGTCAGAAAAGATGTCTCACTCATGGTTCAGTCACAGTGTCTGCTTCCTGGATAGGAGACTTCTTTCTTTGAATCTAGAAGGATTCACCCTTCACTTCCAGAGTCTGTTATTGCAATGCAGTTCCTCCTGGGAGAAGTAATTGACGTGTGTGTGTTTTACTAACATCAGCAGCCAGGGCCGAGTGGAGATGAGATGAGAACTCTTTGAGACGAAAACATCCTAGAAAGGGGAAGGTAATTGGCTTGAGGGATTGTTTTCAAGATTCTTTTATGAAATGTTGTCATTGAAAATGATTTTAAATTAGTTTTTTTTTAATGGCTGGGAAAAATACCCTCAAATGCTTAACATGTTATTTTTTAATATGTTGCTGGATTTTCAAAAAAACAATTACTTTTATAAGAATGAAAGAAATATGGAGCAGGGAATGAAGTGGAAACAGTCAACTCAGACTTTAAGGAGGTCTTATGAGTCCTGGCCGGATAGCTCAGTTGGTTAGAGCATCATCTGACACCAAGGTTGTGGGTTTGATCCCTGGTCCGGGCACATACAAGAACCAACCAATGAATACATAAATAAGTATAACAACAAATCAATGTTTCTCTCTCTTTAATCAGTCAATAAAAACAAAAACATGAAAGAGGTCTTATCTACCATATTGTTTTGTAAATGCCACATCCCAAGTGAAAAGTTGGAGCTACTTTCCTTGAAGTGAATGCCCTTCCTAATTTGACTCGAATTGACTTCTAGTAAGAAATGATGAGAGTTGCTTTCCACAAAGGATTGCCTACTTTAATTTTGTAGTGGAGCCTACTGGGCCAAGAAGCTTAACACATAGTTTCCGTGTGTGTTATAATTCTCCGTATTTCTTTTATTAGTTTCCTCAGTCATTTCTTTTTATTGGAAGTCCAAGGCACTTGGTAATTATAGAAGTGATTTATCTATAGCGGTCTGCCTCGTGGGCTTAGATCGAACAAAGGAAAAGGTGACTGTAAAGGCGACTATGCCCTTTTGAGGAAAACTGTTGCTATGTGTACCTTAGGAAAATAGTTACCTGGAAGAGGTAACTAACTCACCTTGGGGAACTTCTGAACTTACCCTAAGATGGTTGTTGTTTTCCTAGGCCTTGATTTTCATCAATTACCACCTCTTCCAAAAGTTGATTTCATGTTACTACCTAACATTAGCTTTCCGAGAAGGACTACAGTTTATTTTTAAGATCACTAACTACATGACAATAGTCACTTTCCAATTTTACTGTCCCTTGTGCAGTGACTCATGATGAACAGTGGGATTTAAGTATCCAACTGAAAAGTACTGTGTGCAATTCCGGATAAAAAGCAAGTTTGAAAAGGAATGATGGAGAGTAAGGCGATGAGTGTGGCGGTGCTTGTGTTTCCAAGGAGTAGATACAAAAGCACCAAATGATATTTTTGGTATATACTTAATTAAGGACAAAGGTTTTAGTTCTTGTCAAAAGGATATCCTTTGGGGTTTAGAATAAAAATTATTTTTGAAAAAGTTCTACCTGTGATAGAATTAAAAACACAAATATTTAGCTTATGTTTTAAAGTATGTTTATTTGAATGATTAAATTATACAATTTTAAAGACTTATCAATTGATGTTAATATCAATATATAAATAGCTCTAAACATTCTATTATTTTACAACTAGAGGCACGGTGCATGGATTTGTGCACCAGTGTGGTCCCTTGGTCTGGCTGGTACCCTCTTGCAATCTGGGACCCCTCGGGGGATGTTGGATAGCAGGTTTCAGCCTGATCCCTGCAGGCCAGGGACCCCACTGGTTCATGGGCCTCTAGTACACATATATGATCTTTGGTTAATCTCTTCCTACCCTCTTCTTTTCCCCCTCCCTCTGAGATTCATCCATCTGTTCTATGTTTCCATGCCTGTGCATTGAGTGTCTGTCCCCTGGTGGTCAGTGTGCATCGTAGTTACTGGTCGAACGGTTGAATGGTTATTTAGGCTTTTATATATAGGTGCTTTTGATTTTAGCACCAATTTATGAATAATACAGGATATCATTTTTATGATAAGCTATAGTTCAGGAATCTCTAGTGAATTATCTTTTTCATAGAGGTATATAGTATGTCTTGATTCAATTCCAGAAAGCTTTTAGGCCTCAAGTTTAAGTTATTCTTGATTCTAGGGTGAGATGATCTACATATGAAACTTAGCCACAGCTTTTAATATTACTGGGACTTCAGGCCAACTGAACTGTGGCTATGTTTTCTCATCTGTTAAGTAGGTTTCACAGGTCATTGTAAAGAATAAATGTATGGATTAAGATTAATTAATTATCCTAAGCTCCTGATAGTGTGCCATACATACATTCATATGTACATAGTTTTTCTCTTAATTTCTTTAAAAGATATTCCAGTTTCTAAGAACTTGTTGATTACATTAAGTGAGGATTTATTTACTGGATAGGAACACATTTTTTTTAAAAAATATGTTTTTATTGATTTTAGAGAGGAAGGGAGAGGGACAGAGAGAAACATCAGTGATAAGAGAGAATCATTGATTGGTTGCCTCCTGCATGCCCCCCACTGGGGATTAAACCCACAACCTGAGCATATGTCCTTGACCAGAATTGAACTCAGGACCTTTCAGTCTGCAGGCTAACACGCTACCCACTGAGCCAAACCAGCTAGGGCTCTGCCTTTGTTTTCATTAGCTTCTTTCCTATGTATACATAGATCATAATTTTTTTTTTCGCTATCTTTGCTTCTTTTTTTTAATAAGATATTTAAAAATAAATACTAAACATCCTCTTTATTCCAAATACTTAACTGTACCTATCAAAGAAGAAAGGATATTTCTTACATAACCATAATACCATTGTATAGTAATATAATTGGCTTATATTATCAGCAGTTTGCCCAGTTATACAATGCTGTTTTACACAGCCGCCACCCCCACTCATTGTATTTGGTTCTGAAGTTGCTTTAACCTAGAAAACTGCTCTCACTGACCAACTGCCCTCTTGCCCCCCCACCTCCTTACTTTTTGCATAGTAACTTTTGAACTGTAACTAGCCGGATGGGAGAGATTTCACCACTTTTTCCATTCATCTCTTCCTTGACTCATTGACTCATTCATTTCTAAAAGCATTATTTGCTGAACTACTTCTGTGCACAAAGAATTCTACTCGAAGCCAGACATGCGAGAGGAGAACAGTATCTTCCTCGTGGAGCATCGGGAATTATTTGGGAGGAAACATTATTTTCCCAATAAAAGCAAAAGTCCTGAGAATGCCATTGAAAATACAAGCACACACAGACAGCCACATGCCGAACAGATTGCAGCAAGCTTCTAAACAGAATATAGAGTAGGTTTTGTTTACGGAAACTTCGCTTCAGAGTTTCTGATGAATAGCCACAGCATTTCAGCCACAGGACTCCGAGGATATGGCTTTCTAAGCTGCAGCCTAAAAACCAAAACATGTGGTCAGGCCCAAGAATGAGAGCCGTCTCACTTAGGCATCTGCATGTGGAATCCAGACCAAACAAACAACCTACAACAGGCAGGACCCAGTCAGAGAGGAGCATCACACAAACAGCTCGGTCCTGAGTGTGGGAAGGAGCCAGGATGCTGAGCGATTTCCTTCTGCTCCTGGCGTCTTCGGGAACCTGATGGGGAGGAAGCCTGGCAGAGAGGATGATGGGAGTGACTCGAACAAAGAGCTTGATTCCTTTAAAAAAAATACATTTTTATTGATTTCAGAGAGAAAGGACAGGGAGAGGAGATAGAAATACCAACGATGAGAGAGAATCATGGGTCGGCTGCCTCCTGCATGCCGCACACTGGGGATTATTAAGCCATGTGCCCTGTCCAGGAATCAAACTGTGACCTCCTGTCATAGGTCGACGCTCAACCACTGAGCCACACTAGCTGGGCAAAAAAGACCTTTTTTATTTTTATTGGATTGATTGGGATGACGTTGGTTAAAACAATTATAGAGATTTCAGGTGGTGTACATCATCTTTGTATGGTGGTGTGTTTTCATCATCATTTATCCCCTGATGCAGAAGTGATCTTCAAGGAGGGCTGTGTGTGAGGGGTGTGAGTGGTGGGGATCAATGCTAATTTATTGATTAACTGACTTTGAGCTATTGAGTAAGGGGACTGATTTTCCTAGGAACTTCTGTTCCTTTAAATATTTGTCAAAGTATTTCTGTTTTAAAGTGCCAGGGTCCTAGTGGGTATTTTATAAAGAGTTGCTGTTTATTTTTAAAGACCGTGTGGACAAATTTGCTGAGATCTTTCTCCCAGGAAAGGCATGTTAAGAATGGGGACTTTTGCCGAGACCGGTTTGGCTCAGTGGATAGAGCGTCGGCCTGCGGACTGAAAGGTCCCAGGTTCGATTCCGGTCGGGGGCATGTACCTTGCTTGTGGGCACATCTCCAGTGTGAGGTGTGCAGGAGATGGCTGATCGATGTCTCTCTCTCATCGATGTTTCTGACTTTCTATCTCTCTTCCTTCCTCTCTGTGAAAAATCAATAAAATATATTAAAAATAAAAAAGAATGGGGACTTTTTGCATAGTGTGGGTCAGAATCACTCCCTCTGATGACAGGATGGCATTGGGTTGGGTAGGAAAAAAGGTTATAGTTTCTGTTATAATCTGTTTTCACTTCTTTTGGAAAAAAGGAGGGATGGAAACCCTTTGACACATGAAAGGAATTCCTGAGGAATTGAAAACGATACTTACTAATATAAATCTGATTTTGCTATTGCGCATGCAGAGTAACAGCAACTGATGCGTGTGTTTAAATGCTCAGCAGCAGGACATTTTGTCAAGGCCTGTTTGTTGATGGTGTTGAATTCTTCCCATACATATGAGTAATTTATAAATCCCGAGGAACTTATGAAAACAAAAAGAGCCGGCACTCATCACGTGTTTTGTCTCCGAACATATTGTTTTCTTATTTCTTAGAATAATCCAAGAAAATATCCATAAGAAAATGGAATAGTGTGTCTTATGTAGAGTTCAGAGCACTGCAGTTTGTTGCTTTGCCCTTCACAGGGAGCCAAGATGATTCCCTATCGATGCCTCTGTGGATAGACAGGCGTGGCTTCTTATCATTATTTGTTCAGAAACAGAAGCCATCTGCTAGTGGATTGTGTTGAAATCATTTGGCTGAGAAAAAGAGCAATAAATAAAATCGGTTTTGCAGCCTTCCAGATGGTTGAGGAAGAATGCCTTTACTGATTGGTGGGGCCATTTTTCTTAAGTCCTGAGAGCAAAATGCTCAAATGAGCAGAGAGCATCAGACATAAAAAAATAAAATAAAATAAAAAGCACCTCAGCTTTCTGAGTTATCGGTTTCTCATTTGCAAAGTGGAGATAAAAAACAATAATGGCCCAAAACCGGTTTGGCTCAGTGGATAGAGCGTCAGCCTGCGGACTGAAGGGTTCCAGGTTCAATTTTGGTCAAGGGCATGTATCCTGGTTGCGGGCACATCCCAGTAGGGGGGTGTGCAGGAGGTGGCTGATCGATGTCTCTCTCACATCGATGTTTCTGGCTGTCTATCCCTCTTCCTTCCTCTCTGTAAAAAATCAATAAAAATATATTAAAAAAAACAGTAATGGTGTCATCAAGGGATCGCTGTAAAGATTAAATACTTTCATGTGTGAGAAAGATGATGTAATGTTATGGGGGCATTGAGTGTTACAGTGAATGCTATAGGATAATGGAATTTAATTAATATTTTTACTTAAGTGAGAATACTTACTAGTTTCTTTTTATTAGAATACCCCGAGTTTCTGTTTTTATCCTGTTTTGTGTGTTAATCCACACTTAACCCTTTTCAGCTAGTGAAGCAATTTTTATGAGCTTTATCAATTTATATAAAGAGCAATATTTGGGGGTTTGGAGGTTGGTTGCGAAGATCTGCAATGACTACAAAGTACAGTATAAGCTAACACACAGCAAGTATAGCATTTTGAAAATATAACAATTGACAGTCGTGGTGGCAAGTTTCTGCGACTTCAGGTACACAGGTATGATTTAATCACCCAAATAAGGTTGCATATCTCAATCTATATTTAGCATTTCTCTTCTTCTGGCCAGGAATTTAGAAGATTCACTCAGCCTATTTTTAAACTGGATGTACTTTATAATCTAAAAAGTCTCCAGGGACAGAAATCTTTCCAGGTACAGGAAGCACTGAACTGTAAATAGTAGATGTATTCATTCCCCGCCAAGGATGTGGATTTTGGCAGAAGGGTGCCCACATGCCTATAAAAGTTGTACTATAATGGATTCTTCATTATGTGAGTTCTAGCTTTGTAAATATTTAGGGGGAAAAAAACTTCAACAGATCCCCGGAGGGTAAATTTCCACTGCAAAATAGATTATCTCAGTATAAACTTTAAAATCACAGCTAATGAAGGTTAAAAACAAACACCTAAACAATTACTAGATACAGTTCCTCTAGGCCAGTGGTTCTCAACCTTCCTAATGCTGCGACCCTTTAAGACAGCTCCTCATGTGGTGGTGACCCCCAACCATAAAATTATTTCCGTTTTTACTTCATAACTGTAATTTTGCTACTGTTATGAACTGTAATGTAAATATCTGATATGCAGGATGTATCTTCATTGTTACAAATTGAACATCATTAAAGCATAGGGATTAATCACAAAAACAACATGTAATTATATATCGTGAAATATTTATTTCTAGTTACAGATACATGAAATTTTGTCTTGAATCGTGGTGTAGCATGGGTAACAGTCTTCATATGACAACAGTAAACTACATTGCTACATTTTGCTACACCGAGGAGCGGTGTGTTGGTTCCTAAGACCATGGGAAATAGGTGTTTTCCAATAGTCTTAGGCGACCCCTGTGAAAGGGTCGTTCGACCTCCAAAGGGGTCGCGACCCACAGGTTGAGAACTGCTGGTGTAGCATATTGGAAGAGGTCACACACATGTGCATCTTTGCACATGGCAGCGCCCTTTTCAGTGTGAATGATGGCATTGCCCACTGGAAGTTTAGATTTCCACTCGAAGCACCTTAAGTCTCTTTGTTAGCCTTGAATCTAGGGAAAGTTAGACTTGTGGTGAAATTCAGTTCTATGTCATTTAATAACGTATTTTATACAGCTAAGATTGTCTTACCTTATCCATTGAAAACCAAATAAGTTGTGGAACATAAATATATCAATCCTACAAAGTGCACATCTGGCTAAAATTGATAAATGGATTAAAATGTCGCCTCCATTGAGGTAGAATTAAGGCAGAACACCCCGGAGCACTGTCACCGAGGAACATTTAGTGCCGCATGAGAGACGATCCATTCCCAAGTTGATAATTAATCCGGAAGTCGTACTCTCCTCCAACAACAACATTAGCCTCTTTCCTCCGGAGGGAACTGAATCAAGCATTCTTTCCTTTGGCGTGGAGAGGAGCTGCCTCGCCCAGGGCCCCGAGTGCCACATAAACAGGAAGAGAACGAGCCGGGGGTAGCGTGTGAAGCACGAGGCTGACACTGTGCAAAGCCTGTTGTTAGAGAAACGCCCCCTCCTCCGCCGCACGGCCTCACTGTTAGATACAGAGCTTGGAATCCATTGTGCATCCGACGTCCATTCCGCTGTTTTCTGACTGCATGGCCTGAGGTTTCCCACAGTGCCAGTTTCTTCGACTATAAAGTGGAAGCAAGAGGAATATTTACCTTGCAAGGTCCTATAGTTTCATACGAGACCATAAATATATTGAGCATTGTGATGGGCAAATGCTGAGTCACCATCGTGAGTAAATGTTGTTTGGATGTAATGATAGGTCTCATACTTGAACTTTCAGCATGTGAAAAATTAGAGACTGGAAAGAAGGGTCCTGATGCTCCATAATCCAATGTTTTATAGGCTAGGATGGCACAAAAATAGTGTTCATTAAAAAAGAAAAGGTGCTAAAAAAAGAGAAATCAATATTAGAATAGAGACTATTCTCGTAGCCTTATTAAAGTGTGAAATCGTTCCCATTCAGACCCTCCTTTTTATCATTGAATATTTAGAATAGATAGTATACATATGACTGATACTATATAATTTATTTAATTCATCCTAATATGTTGTAATATCTCCATACAAATTTATATATATCTTGCTCATACTTGGAATTATTCATTTTTTTGCATTCTCAAAATTTTGGTTATCCCGTAAAATGCCAAAATAAATGAAATTAGGATGATTATGTATTGATAACTGAGCTGGGTGGACCCTATGAACCACTCACCACAGTCAGGACGTAAAGACCGTAGACTCAGAGTCAGATATACCTGAATTTGGGTTCTGCATTTCCACTTAAGACGTTAGATGATGCTATTATTTTTTTTATTGATTAAGGTATTACATATGTGTCCTTATACCCCCATTGCCCTCTCATTCCCCTACTCATGCCCTCACCCCCCTGGTGTCTGTGTCCATTGGTTAGGCTTATAGCATGCATACAAGTCCTTTGGTTGATCTCTCCCCCTTATAGGTGATATTCTTAAATCCTCTAAGGCAGCAGTTCTCAACCTGTGGGTCGCAACCCCTTTGGGGGTCGAACGACCCTTTCACAGGGGTCGCCTAAGACCATCGGAAAATGCAGATATTTACATCACGATGCATAACAGTAGCAAAATTTCATGGTTGGGGGTCACCACCACATGAGGAACTGCACGCAAGGGTCGCGGCCTTAGGAAGGCTGAGAACCACTGGTCTAAGGTTTCATGTTCCTGTCTATGAGCTGCTGTAAGGTTTCATGTTCCTGTCTATGAGCTGACTCTAGCGACCTCCCTCTGTGGCTGTGAGGATTCGGAAATGGCAGAGGATCCCACAAGAGGTGTTCCTGGGGGAGGGGAGCTTGTGACTTTGTAAAGCATTGGATGGAAGAACAGAAACAAGATGTGGATGATTTCACTTGGAAAAGGAAGGGAGTAAGATAATCCATGGATATAATTTATATTTATAAAAAGTAGCCTGGCCAAGGTGGCTCAGTGGTTGAGCATCAACCTAGGAACCAGGAGGTCTCGGTTCCATTCCTGGTCAGGGCACATGCACGGTTTTGGGCTCTATCACCAGTGTCGGGCATGCAGGGGGCAGCCGGTCAATGATTCTCTTATCGTTGATGTTTCTATATCTCTCTCCCTCTCCCTTCCTTTCTGAAATAAATAAAAAAAAATGTTTTGTTTTTTTTTCAAAAGTAGATCGTTCACAAAGATCTTAACATATCTTTGTGTTTCATTAAGATGTTTATTTCAACCTGGGAAAGACTTTTTCACACTGTTAAAAACAAAAAAGGAAGATAAGCTATGTCAACAGAATGTTGGCAATTAAAAATAAATTTCATTTGTATTTTTGGGAAAATTATAAAATCTTCCTTACATACGGCAAACTGGATCCAGGTAGAACTACTTTGAAAGGATTTAACCTATAGTTGTAACACATGCGTAGATAGGTTATTGCATTTTCAAGTGTTTTTTAATAATTATTAATTTGTTGTTGTTTTTCTCCAGCCAGCTGAGAACAGCCACTGTTCCCTAAGTGTATTTTGCCAACACTAGCTTTCACGTAATGATTTTGACGTAACAACGTAGGTTTTATTTTTAGAAACTAAATAGAGTTAAATTTTTTTTGTCTTACCTAGAAGTTCACAGGAAATTATTACCTATACGCTTTGCCTAATGCAGACCGCTCCATAGATTGGTATCTAAGTGGGCATTTGCACATGAATTTTTATTAAGAACCGTGTCCCCTGTGAGCCTCTATCCTTTAAGAATTCAGGACAACTCTTACCGCAGGCGAACAATCTTTTTAGTGCCAGTGTCAATGACTTTGTGTACTGTGGTTTAATACTTTACTTCTGTTGACAGGAGCCAATTAAGTTCCAGGACATTTGGTACCAGAATTGTGTTGTTGTTGTTAGTATTAATTATTATTATTATTATTTCTGGCTTCAGAGTGTAATGAGTTAACAGTGTCATGGGACACTGATTGATGCTTAATATGAAGGTCCGGGTTTGAAAGTAAGTTCTTACAGGGCCAGGCAGGTAACAGGACCAAGGTTAGTAGGAAGAGTGGCAAACTCTCGGGTAATCGGAGCTGTGGGGACTGTGGTGATCTGGGGACTCTATTTACGTGGACCAAAGAATTCACTCCTGAGAGCTTCATCAGGTAGTGCAGGTGCTTGATTTTTAGATAGAGAGGACGGGAGAGGGAAAGAAAGAAACATCAATGATGAGAATCATTGACCAGCTGCTTGCTGCACCCCCCATACTGGGGTTCAAGCCCGCAACCTGGGCACATACTCTGACTGGGAATTGAACCCAGGGCTCTTGACTCATTGGAATGATGCTCACTCCACTGAACCCCACCAGCCAGACACTTGTAGTTACCTTGGTTAAAGCAGTGATTCTCAACCTGTGGGTCGCGACCCCTTTGGGGGTGGAACAACACTTTCACAGGGGTCACCTAAGACCATTGGAAAACACAGATACGATTCATAACAGTTGCAAAGTTACAGTTATGAAGTAGCAACAAAAGTAATTTTATGGTTGGGGGTCACCACAACATGAGGAACTGTATTAAAGGGTCGCAGCATTAGAAAGGTTGAGAACCACTGTCTTAAAGGATAGATTCTCTTAGAGTCAGAGAGTGTGGAAGGTAACTTCTGAGTCTGGGGACCACTGTGAGCAAAAGTAAAGAAAGAAACAGCCTGGTTGGTGGGGATGGCCTTTGGGGTAAGCCTGGCTCAGAGCAGTGGTGCTCAGTGAGGGTGTTCCCTCCCCCTCCCCTGCTTGGGACATCTGGTGACATCTATAGACAGTATTGCTTATCACAACCTGAGGAGACTGCTACTGGCACTCGTGGGTGACAGACACCAAGTATGCACTACACATCCTGCATTGCACGGGTTATGCCCCCACACCAGAGAATTATCTAGTCCAGCATGTCAGCAGGACCAGTGCTGAGAAACCCTATTCTAGAAGAATGTATGAGCTGAAGACCAGGGGAAGATGAAGCGAGGTGTTACATTCTGCAGTTTCTTGTTGAAATAACACAGCAGAGAAGCTGTTGGTTAAGCTAATTTACTAAGGCTAATTAGTGAGCATTTTAGATATCTCGGTCAGGAATAGGTACTCCATGGGGTTGTTAGTCAGTATATGAAACATTCCTTTGGGGAATGGAAATGATATTTTAAAAAAAGGTGAAAAACACGGCCCTAATAATAGTTTCTTCTAGAGGCCTGTGATGCAAAACATCTCCTATGCAGCCCGGAGACTTAAAACCTAATATTGGATCTGGTACAACTCTTCATGGACTCACAAAAGGAGCTTGGTTGTTTACGGAAGTGTTTTAAAGAGATATGAAATGGAGGGAGAAACCAAGATGGTGGCATAGGTGAACACCTAAACGGCTGCCTCACACAACAATTTCAAAACTACAGCTAAAAGACAAAACTGACATCATCTAGAACCACAAGAGAGGTGACTGAGTGGGAATTCTATAACTAGAAGGAAAGAGAGGGGCTCATGGAGACTCAGAGGAGCTGCAAAAAGCTGAGATATGGAGACACACACATGGAGAGAACAGGAGGCAAGGTGCCTGGCTGGCTTCCTCTAGCAGGAGAGAGACAGAAACCCCCAACTGCACCAAACCCCAGTTCTGGGCGAGATTCATACTGGTGGTAGTGGTGGGGAGTCTGGACTGTCTGTGAAAAGGGAGGAGTGCCCGAAAACTTAGGGGAGCCACGAAAGGCAGAGGTCTGGAGGTGCACACACAGAGGGCTGACTGCTGATTGTGCCGCTGGCTTTCTCTAGCAGAAGGAAGACAGAACCTCCCAACTGTGCTGAAATCTACTTCCTACCACACTGGTCCCCAGTTTCGGGGAAGATCCTGGGGACCCAGATTCATATGGGTCCCTGGAGTGCACGGAAACTCAGGGAAACCAGAAAGGCAGAGGTCTGGAGGTGCGTGAGTGCGCAGAGAGGGCTGCAGTGTTTACCGAGGGACACTGAGACCCAAGGGCCTCATAGGGAAGGGCTGACGGGAATCCAAGGCTGTCTGCTCAGCCATGAGACTCCACCTCATCCAAGCAGAACACAAAGGCTTTTGCAATTTTGCAAGTCTTGTATCATAAGGCTGACTCCAGTACAGAAATTCACCCAGCATAGACACAGCTGATCCTGACAGCCAATTGGCTTGGAGGTCAATTCCCCCTCAGTGATACCAGCAACACTCAAGACTAAACTACAAGACTATACACACAGTCCACAAAGGGGTACACCAAGAGAGTGCACCTCAGGTAACTGGAGAGGCGGAGCTACTGGGCCATATAGGACACTTAGCACACAAAGCTACTCAGGCAAACAGTGAAAATGCGGAGACAAAGGAACAAATCACAAAGAAAGAAATGGAGGAAAACAAACGACTGGATATAGAGTTCAAAACCTGTAAGGCTTTTCAAGAATTTCCTACAAAAGATGGATAAATTTAGTGAGACCCAAGAGGAGATCAAAAAGGACCAATGAGAAATTAAACATACACTGGCTGAAATAAATATTATATAGAGATCTAACCGCAGACTAGAGGAACAGAAGAATCAAGTCAAAGATTTGAAATACAAAGAAGCAGAAAACACTCAACTGGAAAAGCAAAAAGAAAAAGGAATCCAAAAACTGTGAAGATAGTGTAAGGAGCCTCTGGGACAATTTCAAGTATACCAACATCAGAATTATGGGGGTGCCAGAAGAATAGAGAGAGCAAGATTCTGAAAACATACTTAAATAAATAATGACTGAAAACTTCCCCCACCTGGTGAAAGAAATAGACTTACGAGTGCAGGATGTGCACAGAACCCCAAACAAAAGGAATCCAAAGAGGACCATACCAAGACACATAATTAAAATGCCACAGATCATAATTAAAATGTGAAGAGCAAAAGACAAAGAGAGAATATTAAAAGAGAAAAACAGTTAAGTACCTACAAGGGAGCACCCATATGATTGTCAGCTGATTTCTCAAAAGAAACTATGCAGGCCTGACAGGAGTGGCAAGAAACATTCAAAGTGATGAATAGCAAGAACCTATAACCAAGATTATTCTCCCCAGCAAAGCTATAATTCAGGATTGAAGGTCAAATAAAGAGCTTCATGGATAAGAAAAAACTAAAGGAGTTTGTCAACACCAAACCAGTATTACATAAAATGCTGAAAGGTACTCTTTAAGAAGAGGAGGAAGAAGAAAAAGGTAAAGATAAAAATTATGAACAACAAATACATATCTATCAATAAGTGAATATAAAAATCAAGTGAATTAAAAATCTAATGAACAGAATAAACTAGTGAATATAATAGAATCAGGGGTATAGGAAGGGAGTGGACTATAATCCTCAAGGGGAGATGGCTGAGGGGGGTACAGGGAGAGACTGGACAAAAATCGTACACCTATGGATGAGGACAATTGGCAGGGGGAGGTAAGGGCAAAGGGTAGGGTGGGAGCTGAGTGGAGGGGAGCTATGGGGGAAAAAAGAGGAACAATTGCAATAATCTGAACAATAAAGATTTATTAAACCAAAGAAAAATAAAATGATATTAAATGATAAGTAGAAAGAAAGCTATATGGTAGCTGAGATTTCTCAGTATCTTTATAGTGTTGGTTCTATATGTTGTTTTGTCAGAAGCCGGTGTGTGTGTGTGTGTGTGTGTGTGTGTGTGTGTGTGTGTTAGAGAAAGAGAAAGAGAGATGAAATTCACTTGGTAAAGAGATTAACTTGGGTCCAGAATCACTTTGGCAGATAGCAGCGAAAGCTGTAAATGAAGCAAGTCATTAGACACCATGGTTTCCTTGCCCTGGGAAAAATAACAAGCTCTAATATTTACTGTGCTGCATCACATTAGCGAGATGTACCAGTCAAAACTAATCAATCACAGCTGCTGCAGAGCGAATGATGAAGGTGTCTCATTCTCTTCCTTATCTTCTCAGCTGACAGGAAAGCCTGGTAATGGGGTCTCTGCGTGCTACTGGACTGTTTGCCTTTAATTTGAGTTGTAATCAGTAAATGCTCAAAGGTTCCTGAAACATTAGGAAGCAAAAGATACTAGCTGGAGCTCTGGACACAGGACCTACTGGTATCTTTCTAAATAATCAAAGCTTCCAGGAAATATTAGGTAAAATAAATACTATCTGCATGAACATGTTTACTGAGATAAAATTATCCTGGAATAATTTGGTCTTTCAGACACCTCGACACGTGTAGTTATATTGGAGAGAAGACAGCCCATAATGTAATGAGGACCATAACATTCTGGGTCTGAAGAGGTTGTTTTGCTTCATTATTATTATTATTACCAGAGGCCTGGTGCATTAATTCATACACAGGTAGGGTCCTCAGGCCTGGTCGGCAATAGAGCCGATAGGGGCCTTCCAGCTGCTGGCCAGGGCCTCCCTTCCCCAGCTGCTGGCTGCCAGCTGGGGCCTGACCTTTCATTCTGCACCACCCCTTGGTGGTCAGCATACATCATAGTGGGCAATTGATCTCTTGGTTGAACTTCTGTGGGGAAAATTTGCACATTAGGCTTTTATATATATAGATTATTTTAAAATATATTTTTATTGATTTCAGAGAGGAAAGGAGAGGGGGAAGAGAGATAGAAACATCATTGATGAGAGAGAATCATTGATCAGCTGCCCATTGCACGTGCCACAGAGGACATGTGCCCTCTCTTCCATTTGAAGACCAACAATGACTACATTTCCTACGTGTCAGGTTACAGGACAGAGTGGGCACACTCTCCAGTCATCTGTGTTTCTCCATTTACCGAAAACAGAAATGAAATAATAGAAAAAGAAATGGGTTTGTGAACATTATGAAAGCTTGCTATAGGCTGGCTAGTTTATCTAAGGCCTCAGAGATATTGAGATTAATACAGCCTTCACAGCAACTCTGTGAAGTAACTTTTATCCACAAATACTATTTTTTGTTTTTAAAGACACCAATTTTTTGGGGAGAGGCCGAATTTAGGTTCCTAGAAAATGGAGAGGAAATGTATGACATGGATCCACATGTATTATAGTGTCACACATGAATTATAGTGTCATCAGGGTATTTTCACTGCCCTGAAAATCCTCTATGCTCTACCTATCCACACCTCCTCTTTCCCCTAACCCCTAGCAGCCACTGATCTTTTCTCAGATCTCCATAGTTTCGCCTTTTGCAGAATCTGATAGAGTTGGAGTCATTCGCTATTCAGCCTGTTCAGATAGGCTTCTTTGACTGAGTAATAGGCACTTGAGCTTCCTCCTTTCTCTTTGTGGCTTGATGGCTCATTTCTCTTCATGCTGAGTAAGCTCCCTCTGTCTGGATGGACCACAGTTGATGTATCCCTGCATCTACTGGGACATCTTGGTTGCTTCCAAATTTGGGCAAGTTTTGAATAAAGCTGCCACACACCCCCACGTGCAGGTTTTTGTATGAATGTGAAGTTTTTGCTAATTCTACTCTAGACCCCTAACCTTTCTCTTCATTAGCCCTACTTCATGGCATCCTATGTATCCCTTTCTTTTCTGGCGATAAAAAAATGGAGACTCACAAGTATTAAGTTCCCTAAATTCAGTACAGTTACAAACTTAATAAGATATGGACAGAAATCCAAATCTCCCTCACCAAAGTCTGTTTTTTTTTCCTTCTTCTTTTTTCCCCACAAGGTTGAAACCTTAAGAACTAAGAATATTTAAAAATATATACTTACTTGGTCATCTTGCAGATTTCTCAACAAAGTTCTTGCTCTCTGCAAGCTTTTGTCTAATAGGGGTCTACAGAAAATAAAGAAAAAATATGTTAGGGATTAGACAAATGTTAGTAAGGTAAGGGGAGTAGAAAGAGGTGGTGATGATAATGTTGTATTATACAGGGTGATCAGAGGGTGTTTTCCTAAGGCAGGTTTGGGGAACCTTTATTTCTTTTTTTTTAAATTTTTTTTTATTGATTTTTCACAGAGGAAGGGAAAGGGATAGAAAGCCAGAAACATCAATGAGAGAGAGACACCGATCAGCCGCCTCCTGCACGCCCCCTACTGGGGATGTGCCCGCAACCAAGGTACATGCCCTTGACCGGAATCGAACCTGGGACCTTTTAGTCCCCAGGCCGACGCTCTATCCACTGAGCCAAACCGGTCTCGGCTAACCTTTATTTCTTCCAAGGGTCATTGGGATATGTATAACATCATTCGAGGGCCATACACAATTATTAACCCGCTATTTATGATCAAACATTTAATGAACGCACCCGTACTGCCTCGCCAGGGCCAGACTGAATGATTTTGTGGGCCTTATACAACCCAAGGCCCAGGCATTCCCCATCCCTGTAAGGCATTGTGCAAAGAGCTGAACTGAGAGTCTCAGGCACTGCGCTGAGCAAGTGCAGGTGATTGGGTAGAGGGACAAGGGAGGGATGAGTTCAGAGAAGGGTAGGGGGCCCCAGGGTCCAGGAGTAGAGGGGAGGGTGATGGGTTTTGTTGGTGGTGGCAGAGCAGCAGAGAGTTGTTGTTGGAGGAAGAGGTGTTCAGTGGTTAGACAGGTGTGGCAGGGTCCTGCTGAGCCTGGTAATCCATGGCAAAGATTTTGGAGTTTTAATTGGGTGCCACTGAAATCACTGGATAATTTTGCAGAGTGGTAGGAACTGACATACAGTGGTATCTCGAGATACGAGTGCCCTAACATGCGAGATTTTTGAGATACGAGCCATCGAGCAAGCAATTTTTGCTTTGAAATACGAGCAACATTTGAGATAGGAGTCATCGCGCGGATCGGCCGGCTGCACACGACCCACCAGTTTACCGCAACTAAGCGTCTCATAGTTTCCCTCGCCTCGAGGTTACGGAACGAATTAAACTCGTATCTTGAGGTACCACTGTATTTTCAAAGGAACACTCCGGCAGAGTGTGTGTGTGTGTGTGTGTGTGTGTGTGTGTGTGTGTGTGTGTGTTGGAGAAGGTGGTGGGGTGGACAGGGAGAAGCCGGAATGTCAGTGAAGATCTGTTGCGCTTGTCTGTGGTGGCTTGGGGGGTGGGGGAGTGTCAAAGTAATGAAGAGGATGAGCAGTGATAGGATCCTGCATATGTGTCCAGGAAGAAATGAGCAGCTAGTTGATGGATGCCTTGCATGTGGATGTGACAGAAAGAGCAGAATTCTGGAACATGCTAAGAGTTCAGTCTAAATGTTCATGGCCCTTGTGTTGCATTGGTCAGGGTTGCTGTGGGAATTCGGAGGTAGATAGTGTTCTACCCTGAGGTGCTCACGGAGATCTTTGGGAAAACAAAGATATTGAGGGAGGAACAAGATTTTTTTTTTTAAGCAAAAGAGGAAGGAGCAGGCATTTCAGGCAGGTGCAATCTAAGAGAAAGAGGAGACCTGGGAAGAAATGATGGTATTTCCATAGATAAGGAAATTTAGGAAGGGATGGGCTTTGGAGGAAGATCAAGAATTCATTTTTGGAGGAATCCGTTTTGAAATGTTTTATTAGACACCCTAACTATTTGAAATTCCTCAGGCACTTTATGCTCTGCTTATTTGTAAGAGTTCTTTGACTGCCAGAAGCTGTAAACCAAGAACAGATAGAACTGTACTCAAAGTACTTCTTAACTTCACGTGTAGATAGCTTCACCAACTCCAGTCCTACAGTGATTTATTTGACAAGAATCCTTTCATTCCATTTTGTACTTCTTAGAAATACTTGTCTAATATTTATGAAGTATTTAGAAATCCTTGTCTAATAATTATTGTTATTTATTGTAGAGTTCTGGTTTATTATGCATTATATTAATGTGATTTAATCCCCCCGCCCCCGAAAATTTATACTCATTAAAGCCACAAAACAACTTTGACATTATCTACTTCAAGGGTGGGAAATGTCTAGAAGGCCCTTGAAATATTTGGGGCTGAATTCATTAAATGTTTGACCAGCTAGAGCAGGCTAATTTTTAAATGGGTAATTTTGTGTGGCCCGAGAATGATGTGATAAATATTCAGGTGGTCCTCAGCAGGAAAAAGGTTCCCCACCCCTGATCTATTTATTAATTAGGGGGCCTGTTTCATAGTCATTCTCATTGTTCTTGGGTGATCCAGATACTTGATTAGAGGCTTGTTATTGAAAAAGAATACTTTTCTTACAATAATGATGTCCTAAAACAGACAATACAAGTTTGTCTGCCTGAGGAAGTAGTAGATGTGGATGCCTATAAGTAGAAAAATTTTTAAAAAAATATTTTTATTGATTTTTTACAGAGAGGAAGGGAGAGGGATAGAGAATTAGAAACATCGATGAGAGAGAGACATTGATTAGCCACCTCCTGCACGCCCCCCACCGGAGACGTGCCTGCAACCAGGATACATGCCCTTGACTGGAATCGAACCTGAGACCTTCCAGTCCGCAGGCTGACGCTCCATCCACTGAGCCAAACTGGTTTTGGCTATAAGTAGAAATTTAGCAGAGAAGATACAAACTAAGTTCCAGTCCAGCTGGTGTCGCTCAGTGGTAGCGCATCAATCTATGAATGAGGGTGTCAAGGTTTTATTCCTTGTCATGGTACACGTCCAGGTTGCAAGCTCAATCCCCAGTGTGGGGTGTGCAGGAGGCAGCCAATCAATGATTCTGATCATTGATGTTTCTGCTTCTCTCTTCCTCCCCCTTCCTCTCTGAAATCAATAAAAAATATATTTAAAAAACAAAACAAAACAAAAACCTAAGTTCCAGCCATTCCACTTCTAACTCTGTACCTAGAAGAAATTACATAACATTTGTAAAGTCTCAGTTTTATCTGCTGTGTAATAAAGGTAATAGTAAGGTAAGTGTAAATGACGATGTTATGAGAGTTAAAGGAGACGACGCAAGTGAAGCAATTGGCCCAGCATCTGGCACATAGTAAATGCTTAATCAATTATATCCGTGACTGACTTTCCACCCTTTTCATCTCATGGCACCCATTACATTCTGGGGCACACCAACAAATGTATTTTTTTTTTGCCGATCTTACAAAGATAGCTAAATTTCTACTCATTCACACTGGATGGCTATTACTGGGTTGGCAGATCAATATACTTTGATTTTAGACTGAGTAGCGGGGGGAGTAACTTGCACATGAGTCACCCAGGAGCTGGGGTGTTCTCCATCTGCCTTGCAGCGTTAAGAACAGACTGTATTTACCTCCACTGTCTTTTATTGTCCTCCCCACCAGCAAGAGGCCTGTGAGAAAAGCTCCGTTCCAGCACATCGGAGTGTCTCATAACGGAGCAGGATGCATTATTAATTGGAAGCAGCAAGACGGAGCTATAATCCTGTCTAGAAGTCACATTATCCAGCAGATTTTCCCACCTCTCTCTGTAAACCATTCCTTTTAAAGTGTACATTTCAAACCATGTGTGTTTATAGAGCTGGCATCTCCCTGGCTCGCGGTGGAAAGTTTCCTTTCCTTATTAAGAGTGGGAGCTCTCTAATGAAGGTGTTTGTCCCCCAAAGTGGGGTTTGTTTACTATGACGGGGCTCTGCACGGGGCTTATGTATTCAGGTCTCCTTCCTCCCTCCTGGCGGTTGACGTCCGAGCCTGCTACTCCCCTCAGTTCACTCCTCTTCTGTTTCCCCCAAAGCATTTCACTTTACTTTTCTTATATTTTAACTACTGCGTGCATCCATGTTGATACTCAGAGCCATTACTCTCTAAAGCAGCGGTTCTCAACCTGTGGGTCGCGACCCCTTTTGGGATCGAATGACCCTTTCACAGGGGTCACCTAAGACTATTGGAAAACACCTATTTCCCATGGTCTTAGGAACCAACACACCACTCCTCGGCGTAGCAAAATGTAGCAATGTAGTTTACTGTTGTCAAATGAAGACTGTTGCCCATGCTACACCACGATTCAAGACAAAATTTCATTTATTTGTAATTAGAAATAAATATTTCACAATATATAATTACATACTGTTTGTGTGATTAATCCCTATGCTTTACTTATGTTCAATTTGTAATGATGAAAATACATCCTGCCTATCAGGTATTTACATTACAGTTCATAACAGTAGCAAAATGACAGTGATGAAGTAATAACGGAAATAATTTAATGGTTGGGGGTCACCACCACATGAGGAGCTGTCTTAAAGGGTTGAGGCCTTAGGAAGGTTGAGAACCACTGCTCTAAAGGCACATGCTCCTCTTAAAAATGACCAGGAAGGGCAGTCTGTCCATCAACTCACTCAATTTGGGTAGCATCTGCGAGGCAGTGTTTATGACCCCCCCCCCCCCCCCCCCCCCCCCCCCCCCCCGCCTCGGCCAGATGTGGAATCTCAAGGCTGGACCAGTGACTGGCTCCTGTAGCATCCAACTCCCTACTCATTGCGTCTGACCACTCCCCGCCTCTTTGCCGCAAGGCTAACCATGCATCCCAGTTTCAGGCCCAAGTAAAATAATGCCTATGAGTGTTTTCATGAACTCTGAGGACTTTATAAATTGCTCTTTCGAAGGCGTTGTACCCATACACTTCACATTTGAAAATGCTACTGGGCTCATTCTTTTCACCAACCCCCTTCTTAAATACTTAGGGGGATGGTTGGAGGCCCCCTCTCTTTGGTTTTCTGTTAACAACATGGGGAGATTTCAATTAGAAGTTTGTTTGCTGATCAAACTAATACCTATTTGGCATCTGGTGGCCGCTGACTATTCTAACATCATTGCTCTCTCAGCTCATTCTCCTCTGCCGCCCGCTATGCCCGCACTCTCTCTCCCCAGGGCTTTCTTTCTGCCCAGCAGCAGGTAAAGAGTTAGCCGCGAGTGTTTCATTCCTGGCTTAGAACTTGGATTCGGAAAGTTGGTCATCTGTGCGCCGTGATGGGAAACTCGGGCCCTCCAGTTGAGCGAGATATTTTTGCGCAGTGAGATCTTACGATTCCCTTCACGTCACACCCTATTATGTCTTTGAAGAAAGCGTTGTGTATTTCTTCCCTGTAATCTTTCTTCCCAAACGGGTAGAAACCCCTTTGCAGTCAATAAAGCGATGGTGTGGCTGATGAATTATAAATAGGAAAGTGTTCATCTCTGCCAAGACGCTTGAATCCGAATGGTGCAGATCTCCGTCACTATCTCCTTTTGAAGATAAGACTAGTTTTATGTGGAGACAATGAAGGCTTATCGTGTACATCTCCGGAGTTTGAAAATGTGTGTCTAAAAATAGAGGAAAGTGGTAAATACATCCAGGTTCTGATGTCAGGAAACTAACAACATGTTTTTAATGCATCAATCTCAAAAGTACTGAGGATAAACAAGTAGCATGTAAAACCGTGTTCATGTGGATATAACCTCGTAGCCATTTGATAAATATCAGTTTTTGAATTGTTAGAATAATGTCTTTATTAATGAAGTAACATCCTAAGAAAAATAAACAGGATTTGGAATATTGTTAAATTTTAATAATTGAAAACCAGTGAGACTATCAGTGACCTGAATTTCATCTTTCCACATAGAAATCTTGAACAGGTAGCACTTTCACTTTAAATCCTCTGTTCTGAAGAAAAAAACATTTCAGAACTCTCTTAGTGTTAAATGCAAAATAGAAAGTTCCTTATCCACTTTGTCACGATAACCTCAATTTTCGGAGAAATTACTCTTCAGACAATTCTCAGCTGGAAGAACATGATGAATGCATTAGTAATGGGATGTGATAAAACACATTCTGCATGTGACTCACACAGACCCCAAGTCCCATCTCCTTATTTCACAGCTGGGGAAACTGAGGCCTCCTGGGACCAAGGGTACAAGGACACTGGGTGGGTGGACAGGCACCAACACGGTGGCTCTGTTCATAAGACCACAGGGTTTTGTTTCACGCCACTGCCTGGCACCTGTTTACCCAACATGAGGCGAAGGCCTTCTGAGAGCCGAGCACAGGGTCTGTATTTGGGTGGTAAGATCAGCACAGAAGCCAAACAATATTCTGGACTTTTCCTGTATTGGAGTACAAGGGGAGAAATAAGTAATAAAGCAAGTCGGTCATTCTAATTCCATTTATTAGTTATATCAGTGATTGGCCAAATTTACTAGTATTTTTTTCATATATTTTTTATTGATTTCATAGAGAAGAAGGAAGAGGGAGAGAGATAGAAACATCAATGATGAGACAGAATCATTGATCAGCTGCCTCCTGCACGCCCCTATTGGAGATCAAGTCTGTACCCTAGGCATGTGCCCTGACCAGGAATCAAAGCGTTTTGTCCTGGTTCATATGTCAAAGCTCAACCACTGAGCCATACCAGCCAGGCTCAACAAAAATTTTCTCTTGCACATCTAATTCTCTGTCTCAGAAATGAGCCCCCAAGTATGTATTCAGAGTTAGAGTAACCCTTTGCTGCAGGAGAAGAATTCCATTTCATTTTTTTCATGTGCTATCCTGTGGGTTTCAAGGCGTTTTATAATAGTCATGATATTGCAGTCAAATTTGAGACCCAAGAAACACATTTCATGGTGAAACTAAAGATCTTGAATCAGATTTTCCTGCAGTTTATTTTTTGGAAAAATGACTTGATATATTTTCTAGGTATTTTATTCATTAAAAGCATAGACTATTTGTTCATTTGTATGCAGTGTTTTTCCTATGCTTTGTGCTGAAATATATGGAAACAGACATGATTCTTTCCTCTGGGATCTTCTGACAAGTTTAAGCTACTATGATAGGAAAGATTAAAAAATCTTTTTAAAAAATGTTTAATTGATTTTTTACAGAGAGGAAGGGAGAGAGACAGAGAGTCAGAAACATCGATGAGAGAGAAACATCGATCAGCTGCCTCCTGCACATCCCGACTGGGGATGTGCCCACAACTAAGGTATATGCCCTTCACCAGAATTTTAATGCATTAATCTCAAAGTACTAAGGATACTTTTATTAGTATAGAACTACAGGAAGAGAATAAATTTTCAACAGCTTTGAATCATCAGGAATTTTTCACACGTAGAAAATATATGCAACATAGAAATTCAATTAAGAGCATAATAATAGGAAAATTTTATAGATAAAATATTTTTCAAGAATCCATCTTTAAAAAATACTTTTTATTGCTTTTTAGAGAGAGAGGAAGGGACAGGAACAGAAAAATAGAAACATCAAAGTGAGAGAGAAACACTGATTGGCTGCCTCCTGCACTCACCCTACTGGAGATTGAGCCCACAATCCAGGCATGTGTCCTGATCAGGAATTGAACCAGCAACTTTTTGGTGCACAGGATGATGCCCAACCAACTGAGCCACACCAGATAGGGAAAGAACCTATCTTTTTGGTATCACTCATGGCATAACACAATTGTACTGTGGGTACTAAGTTTATCTATTAATTAACATTATTAAGAGCATTCTATCAAAACGTTACATTCTGCTAGAGACACAACTCATACAGCTTCAACCTTTGGAGGACTAATCTGTATATTGTGCCAACAAAATTTCATTAATAAGAAAACTTCCATTAGTTGATGACCACAGTAAAAATGTTCTAATATTGGCGTTGTGAAGTAAGACCGTCCCTTTTTGGAGCACTACTTAGGCATGCCATAAATTGTATTAGTCATGTGATCAGAGTTCTACAGTCCATCCCTTTGGAGATCTGCTTCCCTTTGGGAACTAGAAGTCAGTTTATAGTTCCTTTCCTTGGACTTTATTCCTTCTTTGTTTTTCATTGTGTGCATGTGTGAGTTAGAACAAAGCCAATACTTTCAACAGACTGCCTTCAGTTTAAGCTTTCGAGTGGTCGTCAGAAATTGCCATTGGGCTGACTAGTCTTCAGAAGTTTCTGATACATCTCGGACTTGAGAAACCTGGGGTATGAGTCTCTCTCCATGTGCATATACACAATTTTCTGAGCCTCTTCAAAGCACGTTCGAGTGGGTTCTTGAATATTCCTGATGATGGTTTCTCTCGTCGAACTGTCAATGTTAATCTGAAAAATGAAATTGCAGCAATGGGTGGGATTAAAGGCAGAAAGATAATGAAGGGTTTAATGTACCCTCCCCCCACCCCCTCTCCTTTTCAGTGGACTAGGGTTATTTTGTTTGCAGTTTCATTGGAATCTCAAAAGACCTGGGAGGTAAACTCGTGGCTTCTTTTAAAGTAAACATCCACCTCCACATCCCAGATCAAAATAACATGAGGCCTAAGACCCAGGAAATCGCAGCAACCATTGCTTATCTGGGAGGGCGCACGTGGTTTGTTGGTGGAGTCTGCAAACAAGAGAGTTTACCGGATGGAGTTCTTCCCCGAGGAAGAAAGGGAAGTTGGTGCTATTTTAAGCTTTGCCTTCCTTTAATAGGCATGAATGTTGATTTATTGGACTCTGCCCCGAAATGGGAAGAAGGTGAAGAGAAGTGGAGAAATAGAGAAGTGGTCATTTCAGTAAACCAAGTATTTCCAGATGAGAGTTTTAAGGAACAAGTCCTCAAAGGTAGGGCTGTCCTGGGTGAGAGGAATGTCATCTACCATCCTCTCCCCTTGTTCCCCTGATCAGAATTATTGTTCCCCATTGTCTCCCCACCAGGAGGAGACTCTGTGTCTATTTCCCTTATGACTCTCTTTTCTTCAAGCAGAGGTGCATGATGGGAAGTGATATCGATGTGAGCATTTGCTGGCTTTGCTGGAGGCCGGGGGCTGTGGAGGCACAGACTTTGCCCAGCACGACTGGAATGTCAACATGTCTATTGATGATAACCGTAGTTCCTTCTAGCAAAGCCAGGGAATTAAAGCCATTTAATAAGAAGAGACTTGGGAGCCACATTGACCTAACTTTGAATCCTGATTTCCTCACTTTACCTCTGCGTGCCACTGGGCAAGTTAGTGTGCTTCTCTGACTCTCAGGATGCTTATGTGTAAATGAGGTGAACAACCCTGACTTTACAGCATCCTTGGAGGTAAAGAGCCCGCCACCTCTGTGTGCCTGGTCAGCAGACAAGAACACCCTGATTTCCAGTAAGGGTCACCGTTGGCTAGGTACCTCTCGAGGGGACTGTGGCCGGATGTAGATCTTGTAAAGCTTCTTCGCCCGAGAAGTTCTGCTCCATCGAAAGGCGATTTTCTTGTAGGTCTCACAGGCCAGCCAGAATTGGATATTCTCATCGCTGTGCTCCACTTTCAGGTATGCCGCATAGACCACCGGCCCATCTAAAAGTAATGGAGACATCACTTATTTTCCTGGCTCAAAATCATTAACAACTCTGAGAAACAGATACTGCAATGTAAGAATAAACTCTGGTGCAGCCGGTGTGGCTCAGTGGTTGAGTTTTGACCTGTGAACCATGAAATCACAGTTTGTTTCCCTGTCAGAGCACATGCTTAGGTTGTGGGGTTGATCCCCAGTAGGGGGCATGCAGGAGGCAGCTGAACAATGATTCTGTCTCATCATTAATGCTTCTATCTGTCTCCCTCTCCTTTCCTCTTAAATGTAGCAGTTGGTGCTCCTAGTGAAGAAATAGCTGAATGGATAGGCAAACCATTTCTGGTTTACCATGTGAAGCTGGAAGACCATAATTTCCATTGTGCATTGGAAGAAACAGTTCTGTGTTAACAAACAAAAAGCAACTTGATCTATTTTGTACTCAGGAATTTTGACTTGAGTGTTTCATCAGGAATGGGAAATAAGGACCTAAAATAAAGAAATGAGCTATGAAAGGGGGAAAAAATGAGATACCAGATAAGATCTGCAGATCCTGGAATGAGAGTTAACCAGCCACGTGGACAGTTTGAGTGGATGAGTGGATGGGGTAGGGAGGGCATTTGGAAACCAATGATTTTGTATCCCAAATTTGTGTTTATATTCGTGTTTAGCTTAATTGTATAGTAGAATGTTTAGAGATGTTCATTACAGAACCTGCCTGGAATTACTGGGATGCTGATGCCATGTGTTACCGTATGATAGCCTGGTGAAAGCTGACGTGGACAGGAACCTGTCTGATATTTCAGGTCTGATGACAGCATGTTCTACAGAATCCCTTCTTCATTAGCCTACTGTGTACATGTTACCCCCGTTTGCGGCTGAAGACGCAAATGTATTAAAAGTGTCCCAGGAATCTGAGTAATTCTTAAAGTCAGCACGAATGACGAGTCTAGCGTTTCCATTGACACACACACAAGTGAGTTACAAGCCTTTGCAAGTCCGGCCCTGGAGCCCTTTCTGACCTTTTCCGAGCTGCTCCTTCCCGGGTATTACGCTCAAGGGACTGTGGGCGATTCTTCTCAGGAAAGTGAATAGGCATCAACAACAGACTCCGGCATTACATTGAGAAGAGGGAAGAAAGAGGTCAGTGTCATGCACAGGGTACGCCTTTTTCTCGAAAACCACACTGGGGATTCTCTCGAATGTCCTTCTTAAAGCAGTCGCTGAAATTGGTGTTTCAGGGTGACACATGCCGGCATCTCGGTGCAGACGTGGTCCTGACGCTGCTCGGGGCTGAGTCAGAACAGTGGGCTGTCTGTTCTTCCAGGGCTCTTGTGTGCTGGCGGTCAAGCTCACCCCATCATTGACTCCTCAAGGTGGCCTGTGCCTCATCGGTCTTCAGAAATGTGTCTAAAGCAGTTTTAAATTCCTTGTATTTTCCGTCAGCACCACCGGGGATAATGAATTCCACAATTCTACCAGCTCCCGTGTGATATTTTTATAGCAAGTCTTCTGTTTTATTGAAATCCTCTGGATTGGCTTCTGCGATATTAATTGTTTCTGGCTTTTCTCCTCATGTCTCTTTGCTCTGTTTTGATAAAAGTAGCTCAGAGTACTGTGGGTTGTTTTTAAGTATAGGAAACTTCTAAAAGATAACCATTACTAACAATTTTTATATTTGCTTTTATTCTATGAACGCTTTGTTCCTAATTAACTCCCTGTCTACCTAGTATTAATTTATTCACAGGTACACAAGTCAACCTATTGGTATTGAACTGTGAAAGCAATTTTGTATCACTCTTGAATATTTAATATCATGCAGCAAACACCCTTCCCTTTTGGTTTTAATAGTCCACTGCAAAAAATAAATAAAATAAATCCATTGCAGGGGTAAGCTCTGATATACCCCACTGTTATTGACTGTATAGATTGTCCCCCATTTTAAGTTACAGATTATCCTACATTGAACATATTGGTTCATAAATCTTTGCATCTCCAATCATTTCCTTAAGATGACTTTAAAGGGGCTTAGGCATCTCAGCTCCTGGGAAAATTTCTCTGAACCTGCCACGTCCATGTCAGTTGACACAGAGCATCTAGTACACACTTCTGTCTCTGAATCCCATGGTCTGCTGTATTTATTGGCTTACACCTCTCCCTCTCCCCTCACCTCACCTGCACACCCTCACCTGCACACCCTTTGGGAACTGGGACTGCACTTCCTTTATGGGCAGGTGCCCAGAGCACACACACTGCCCAACACCCAGCAGGGGCCCAATCAGCGAATAAATGCCTGTCATTCCGGCCCCTGTGTCCCTCCTGCTTCTGTCTTTTAAAATGACCTCCATAGGTTTGGAAAAGTGAAGCAGAGCCTAGTTATTCAGCATCCAGGAAAAGCACCAAAGACCAGAGGATTATTATACTTGGTCCACTCTTACTTGTTGGTTTTCTGAGAGCGAGACCAAAAAAAAAATGTACTCATGGAAGAGTGGCGTCTCTGAATGGCCAGGTTCTGTTGTTGTTTTCTTTTGTTCCCCGCAAGGGGACAGAGAAGACGAGAAAGGAGTGAAGAAGAAGGTGCTTAAGTGGGAAAAGCTGAGGCAAGACTGTGGGTAATAGAAGGTTGGGGGAGGAAACCATGGCAACAGCAGGGATGAGCAGGGAGCTGCCAATCAACCCTTCGAGCATGATCTCTCCCCACAGGGGAAGGGTGCTGGGAGGGGGCTCTGTCTCTGCATCAGGATGCACACGAGGGGACCACGGTGTCTCTCAGTGATGCTGAATGTCCACCATCAGGAGGAAGGTGCCCACGCCAGCCGACGCAGTCCCCTGGCGTGAATAGCACTCAGCAGTGTGAGGACCACACACGTTTCGGCCTAGATGGCCACGGCTGTCGGCAGGGGCTGTGGTGACTGAGAAAAGGGGACAGTGGACAGGCTGCCCCAGGATGATTTCCACCAAAATGAAACCATCGACGCCTTCTAAAGTCATTCCTGTCGCCTAGCAGGCCCCAGGCTCCCGCAGGCAGGCTGACTCCTCCGTTATTCCAAGGCGCTCACCTCACTGACAGCTCAGGGCTCTTGGATCTGGGTTCTCCGCTGCTTGGCCTCTGCCCCAGGCCCCTGCGTGGCCAGCTGCTTCTCCTCATTGAGCGCTTAGCTCACCTCCTGCCAGTCTCTGCTCCTCCAGTTGGCTTGCCCTCTCCTGTCCAGCTTTCTTTATCCTGTGGCCTGGCTTTCCTTTGTCCAAGGCCCTGGCCACTTTCTGGAATTAGTTTATTACTTAACTCATTTGCTTGGTTGTCTGCCCCCTACCTCTAGGGGGAGCACAGTGACCTTGACCTTGACCACCCCAGTGTCCCGAGGCCTGGCAGGTCTGCCGGACACAGGGCCGGGCTGGACGAGTCATCCAAGAGCATGCCTTATAGCTTTACTAAACTTCTTTTTGTTTATATTAAACACACTTTGCTCAAATAGCAGCGGGCGACCTCTGTTCTCATCTTGTGAGATTTTGGCCCATCAGTATATGTAGGAGCCTTCTTTCAGTCTTTCTTCCTGACATTATAGATTTGGATTTGGATTATTTTTTTAGTCTTGACATTTCCAGTATGAAGAACCCTTGGGTTTTCTGGGATACAGTGGTACTTCAAGATACGAGTTTAATTTGTTCCGTAACCTTGAGACGTGGGAAACTCTGAGACGCTCGAGTTGCGGTAAACTGGTGGGTTGTGTGCAGCCGGCCGATCCAAGTGATTACTCCTATCTCAACTGTTGCTCGTATTTCAAAGCAAAAATCGCTCGCTCGATGGCTCGTATCTCAAAAATCTCATATGTTAGGGCACTCGTATCTCGAGGTACCACTGTAGTTGGTGTCCTTGTCATTTCAAAGGCACATTTTTGTATCTTTTCTAGTCCCACTGGGCTTCGCCATCAGAAATACCCATAAGATTTCCCTCCGATTTTCTTCTTAGTGGACACCTAACACGGGGATGGTATTTTTGGACCTTGTTTGATGTTTTGGTTCACCATCATTCCAGGAAAAGTCTTTAGCAATCCTCATATATTTTTGTGAAGAGATGACTAATAGCTTAGACTATTTTTTGTCTTTTCAGATTCATTTAAAAACTTACTACGACTTCTATGTTCACTTGAAGACAATTCTTCCTAAAAACTCTGATGTTTGGAAGCTTGGAATATATCCTACCATCTGCAGACTTGTGAATTTCACAGGGTGATTTCTGCTTAATTCATGGTGGAGATTTTTCTTTATGATTCCCGTTTTCACACTGAATCTCTAGGATTCCTGCACAGAATGGATAATTGACGTTGCTAAGAGGTTGCTAAACACACTGACTGCCCACATGGGTGCATGTACCTCTTCGTATTTCTTTCCTTGAGCCCATGACTTTATTGCCCCCATATCCGCTGCTCTTATCTTGCATTTATACCAGCTGAATGCTAAGACTTACACAGAACCGTATAAGGCTCCCCGAGACACTGATCCAGTTAAGAAATGAGCACTGAGGCGTTTTAGAACATCACGACTCCAATGTATTCCTGCTTTTGAAGGCACGAAGGAAAACAAGTTGTTCATTAAAAAAAAATATTCTAACTTTAGCCGGCGATGGTGAGGCAGTGTATTTCAGTGCGTTACTATTTCAGCATATTTTGCAAGGGATTTTACACATAGACTTCTGAGGAATAAATGTTCACAGTGACTAATCCTGTTTTAATTAATGCCCAAGGAAATCATGGTGGTTTGACATGAAAGACTATTTTCAGCGTTTCCTTTTTTAACTGCGGCTGTTGCCACGTACAAGGAGATGTGAAGAGGGTCTACTGTCATCATCAAGGGTTCCCGCTCCCCTAAGAATGAAACGGACTAATTATTCAAAGATGACACATACACGATACTCACATTTTGTGGCCATCAACTTCTCAAAAGACTGGGCCCACTGTGACACTTCCTCCGAAGTAAGGCTTCGAAAAGAAATAAGAGGTGCTCATTGTACTAAAATATTCTCGAGGTTTCATCCTATCTTGAAAGTAACACCAAAATATAATCACACGGCATCTGTGTGAGGTTTCAGGTGGTAGTTTTACCTTCCCGTGATCTTTTCCACTTTATTTTTACTTCCTAAATGCTTAAAGTTGTAAAAACTATAAAGGTATCATAAAGTTGACAATGTGATCAAATACATTTTAAAAATGATAACGAATTCTCTATGATAATAGAAGTATAATATGCTAGTGAGACCAGACGTCCTTCCAGGCGACCTTCCAGATGAAGTCGGGGATTTGAGGGAAGCCTGGGTCCCAGGTGCCAGAGGGAAGCTGTGCTGACAGCCAGGAGAAGGAAGGCCTGCTAGTGCATGGATTTCGTGCATCGGGCCTCTCATAGTCCTATAAGATCCTTGTTCCCAAATTACCACTCTCAATATTTTGATTTATTTCTTTTCAGTCTTTTTATTGCGTGTGTGTTTTTAACCAAGAAGTAATCATACTCTGCTTGTGTGTTTGTGTATACCTTATGTGTATGTGTGTGTGGGTATTTCCCATACTATATATATATATATATATATATATATATATATATATGTATATCTATCTATCTATCTATCTATCTATATATATATATATATATAGTGTTCCAAAAATGTATACACACTTTGAATAATGATTAATTTCAATGGGTTAAATCTGAAAAGAAAGAAACATCAATTGAGCTAACAGAAAAAAGTGTGTATACATTTTTTTGGGGCACCGTGTGTGTGTGTGTATATGTGTGTGTGTGTGTATGAATAGAGGCCTGATACATGAAATTTGTGCAAGAGTAGCCTTCCTTCCCCTAGCTGCTGGCACTGTCTTCCCTCTGACACCTGGGACCCGGGCTTTGTCCAGAAGGATGTCTGGAATGACGTCCAGTCTAATTAGCATATTGCCCTCTTGTTATTATAGATATATCCTATCTAATAAAAGAGTAATATACAAATTGACTGTCACTCCAACACACAAGATGGCCACCCTCATGTGGTCAAAGATGGCTGCCCCCAGGTGGACACAAGATGGTTGCCACAAGATGGCCAGCAGGGGAGGGCAGTTAGAAGGGATAAGACCTGCAAGGGGGGCGGTTGGGGGTGGCCAGGATGGCAGAGGAGGGAAGTTGGGGGGATCCAGGCTTGAAGGGGAGAGGAATTGGGGAGGACAAGGCATGCAGGGGAGGGCAGATAAGGGGGGGGGACCATACCAGCAGGGGAAAGCAGTTAGGGGTGATGAGGCTGGTAGGGGAGGGCAGTTAGGAGTGACTGGATCAGCAGAGGAAGGCAGTTAGGGGTGACCAGGCCTTCAAGGGAGGTAAGTTAGAGGTGACCAGGCTGGCAGGGGAGGGCAGGTAGGGGCAATTGGGCTGGCAGGGGAGCAGTTAGGCATCAATCAGGCTGGCAGGGGAGTGGTTAGATGGTTACCAGGCCACAGGCAGAGGTGGTTAGGGGCAATCAGGAAGGCAAGCAGGCGAGCAGTTGGGAGCCAGAAGTCCTGGATTGTGAGAGGGATGTCTGACTAGGATTGGGCCTAAATGGGCAGTCGGATATCTCTCAAGGGGTCCCATATTGGAGAAGGTGCAGGCTGGGCTGAGGGATGCACCCCCCATGCACGAATTTCATGCACTGGACCTCTAGTATATTCATAATGACCTTTTTATATGTCTTCACAATTGTTTTAATAACAGTTTATAGTTTTGTAATTTATAATCTTTTATATCCCCTATCATTTATCATGATTAAGGAGTATTCTACAAGGGGCATTTCATAGTTTACATGATTCCCAGTAAACAGTTTGATTATTCCCATTTTCATCCTTAAATCCCAATGTTGCCCCCCTGTAAGGCTTGCCATGTACTCACAGTTAGAGTAACTCTTTAAGACGTTAGCAGAAGTGGGATCCAGTGGTCCAAAAGATGCACCTTTTTTAGGGTGTCGGTACAAATTGCCGAAGTGCTTGTAAAGGGTTAGACATTGTATGCAGCAACGTGTTTGCCTGCTCATCTAATAGAATTTTAGTTTATCCACGTACCCTATTTGATTGCATTCATATAATTAAGTTATCTCATGTATAGATATATTGTCTATTTGTTATAACTTTTATATGTTGAGGGGTTTAATTTTATTGCTGCTAATAACAAGTCAAGCTCCATTTCACTTAAACAGTATTTTAAAAATCCATTTACCATTTAGAAAGTGTCTATGAAAGATGCTGACTGTAAGGCTTTATTTCTGTTCGTTTTGGTGGGCTTTTGAGGTGACTTGGCAATGCTTCCATATCCATCATCTTCCTTTCCCTCTATATTAAAATACTCGGCGTGTTTATTGCCTCTCAGCTCTGACCCATTCTTAAGGTCCCCCCCGTTTTTGGTAGCTGCGTATCCTGAAAGACAGCTGTGGACGCGAGCTTCCCCGGCCCCCGGACTAATTCTGGCCCAGTTAGGCCCGTAATTAGCATTGATGGAACAGCCAGTGGCTTTGGCAGGTACCCGAGACCATGGAAGGAGATTAGCTAAAGAGGTTAAAAAATAACCCAGAACATGGAAAACTATCGGGAGTCCTTAAAAAAAAGGTCAATTCTGTTTTGTTTCCTAAAATTTTCGGTGCCTCTGGCCGGTATTAGATGGGCTGTTTGCATCAGCACGGAGGCTTAGCAGTGCACTGCTGTGAAGATTGCTTTAAAAGCCACATTTCCATGAAATGTATCTGACTCATTGTTCTCTTCTCTTATTAGAACCTGAGAGAAGCAGTTGCCTAAAACAACCCTGGCAACCGGGGCAAATGGGAGAGTGTTGGTCTGGGTGTGGCGCCTTCTCTCTATTCTGCCCGTTCCCAGCGCTCGGGAGAGAATAAAATCTCCAGCCTGGGCTCACCTGCCGTTACTGTCATGGCTTAGCTTAAAATCTGGTGTTGCTCTGAGACTGGTTTGGCTCAGTGGATAGAGCGTCGGCATGCGGACTGAGAGGTCCCAGGTTCGATTCCGGTCGGGGGCATGTACCTTGCTTGCAGGCACATCTCCACTGTGGGGCGTGCAGGAGGCGGCTGATCGATGTCTCTCTCTCATCGATGTTTCTGATGTTCTATCTCTCTCCCTTCCTCTCTGTAAAAAATCAATAAAAAATATAAAAAAAATTTGGTGTTGCTAATAGTTGGACAGAAGTCTTTGGCCTCTCAAAGTCCTGAGATTTATGGAGATAGCCTATAATTGCAGAAATTGTGGTTGCGGATAAAACTGTGAAATGACATCTCCTTTAGGTTTAAACCCATTCTTTGCTTGTAAGTTTTTCTTAGCATCTCACAGGTTTTGCACTGCCTCACGGCCCTCTGGGTGTCCTCATCAGAACTATTCTAAACACCTTTGCCCCTTCCACCCACCCTGGGTTTTTAATCCTCACCCACAGATATTTATTTCCCATTGATTTTTAGAGAGAGTGGGAAGGGAGCGAGAGAGACAGACACAGACAGACAACGACTGGCTGCCTCCCACAGGGGCCTTGACCAGGGCCTACAACTGAGGTATGTGACCTTGACCGGAATCAAACCTGTGGTCCTTCAGTCTAGGGGTCAGTGCTCTGACCACAGAGCCAAACCGGCGAGGGCACCCGCTCAGATTTTTACAGCAAAGTTCTCTTTTGTGTCCCTCCTGCCCCCTTTCTTCTGGACAGATAGGCTGGCTGTGCCTGTCACTGCAGCAGCCACACCTGGTCTTGGAACTGGCTGAGCTTGGTGACTTCCTGCCTCCTCCGCCCACACAGGATAGCTTCAAAACATTTGGGGGTGCAGAGATCGGTTTGGCTCAATGGATAGAGCGTTGGCCTGCGGACTGAAAGGTCTCAGATTCGATTCTGGTCAAGGGCACATCTCCACTGTGGGGCGTGCAGGAGGCGGCTGATGGCTGTCTCTCTCTCATCAATGTTTCTGACTGTCTATCTCTCTCCTTTCCTCTCTGTAAAGAATCAATAAAAAATATATTAAAAATACAAAAACAAAAACAAAAAACATTTGGGGGCATTTTGCTGCTTCAGGGCATGAGCATGCAGGCCACGAGCTGTGGCCAGAACCGAGGTCTACATGTGGGCTAGGTCAGGCACTCACCGTTAGCCCAACGGGGACCCTCCACCCAGGCCTTCTCTGAGCTGAGCAGATCCAATCACGTGGTTTGGTAACTTTCTCAGGCCTTACACTTCCCATCTGATACAATCACAGTCTCCCCTGCTCCCCATCCACACCCCCCAATGTCAAGCAGACCTGGGAGCTTGGTAAGCATTCGGTTTCACCCCTAGTCTCACCTCTTCCATCTGGGGATGAACATTTTCAGAACCCTGCAGGTGCAGGATTTGAGCCACGGACATTTTGGATCAAATAATTTCATTTTCAGATATTATAAAACTTAGAAAAAATCTAAGAACGTTTATTCATAACAGACTCCCTAAAAACATCTAACTTGCTGAATTCTCAAGTATGAACCAGGAATAACGCAAACGGAACATTGTGTAATAGATGATTGGTCCTCTGGGGAGAACCACTCGTGCGTGGAAGCAGGTTTTCCTTTCTGAACCAACTTGTGTTAAGAGAGCATTTGAACTCATAGACCCCGGCGAAATGCATTAGCCTGGCCTTCCAAGGTCACGGCCGACTTACTTTGAAGGGAGCCTCTTCGAAGCGTCTCTGCACATGGTACACACCCAGCAAGTCCGCCTGCTCATTTTTCTGCAGAAAAACAGCATCCAAGAGTATAATTTAGTCATTTGAAATAATTATATGTTGAGAGTGCACTTCTAAAGAGCACACAGAGTTAGCACGTTTGAAGTTAATGGGCCGCCGTCACTGGTCGGGTGAGGGTGACAGGAGAAAAAAAGGGCTCATAACCCTTTCAGGGGAATGCGGGTGTTTCCGGTTGTGGCTTTAGACCCATCTGGCCCACTTGTCCGTCAAAGGGCTCAATTCCCAGTGTTGGGTGTGCAGGAGGCAGCCCATCAGTGATGCTTCTAGCTCTCCTTGTGCCTTCTCTAAAATCAATAATGATCGTAATTATATAGATAAAAGATTCCTCGTGTCTGGGATCACCTCCAAGAGGTGATTCCTCAGCACCTCGCTGCTTATCTTCTAAGTAGGGGGGTGCCCAAGAGCCTCCTCTTTCGATGCGTCTCCTGTCAGTGGAACCATCATCCTGTCTGTACTGGGCCTTGCCTCCTCCTCTGCCTACTGACCACCTGCGGCCATCGGGCTGACGCCTCGCTGTCTCTG
This sequence comes from Lasiurus borealis, assembly GCA_004026805.1. Classification (NCBI taxonomy): domain Eukaryota; kingdom Metazoa; phylum Chordata; class Mammalia; order Chiroptera; family Vespertilionidae; genus Lasiurus; species Lasiurus borealis. The sequence goes on along the minus strand of PVJN01010498.1, from coordinate 12,227 downwards.
TACCCACCTGCTGCTGTGTGTGCGCATAGGTGAGCTCTGTACCTGAAACCCATGTCTATTTACAGGTCACCATGGTCTCTTTTGTGGCTCTAACGGAATTGTTTAGCAGAGGCAGGAGAATCTTAGTATTCAGCGCCCACTTGGGTCAGAAGCACAGCAAAGGGAAAGCCATTTCAGCCTGGCCAGTTTGGCTCAATGGATAGAGCCTCGGCCAGTGGACGGAAGGGTTGTGTGTTCCTTTCCAGCCAAGGGCATATACTTTGGTTGCAGGCTTATTCCTAGCCCTGGTTGGGTGTCCGGGGGAGACAACCAATGGATGTGTCTCGCTTACATTGACGTTCCAAATGCACTAGAATTGAGGGGTCCCCATAGTTCCCGAGGTGACAGTGTATTAAGATAATTCTGGGCTCTGACGCCAAGCAGACACATGCTTGAGTTCATGCGTTTAGCTGTGTAACCGAAGGCATAGCAATAAAAATTTTCCCATTTTCCCTTTCCCTAAAGTGGAACTGTAAAGATTAGAAAAGCACATGCAATAACTGTCTGTTCCACTTAATCTGATGTTCATGCAGCTTCTGGCACTCCCTGTCATTCAGGAAATAGTTCCTAAGCTTTTTGTGTGCACGTGTGTGTGTGTGTGTGTGTGTGTGTGTGTGTGCTCGCGCGCGTGCGCACAGGAAACACACATTGTCAGACTGCATTTCTTCCTCTTTTTAAATTTCTATTGAGACCCTCCCATGCTGACCCCGGTGGAACTTACTCCTTCTTCAGCGTGTCAGCCTCCTCCCTGCCCTGCTCATTGTCCCTTCCCTCCATTACCCTGTTCCTCCATTTCTGTTGTTCACGGACTATGTTGGTGGCAGGAGTTTGAGCTTTGGGATGAGTGGGACTGCTCCAGGGGTTCAGACACTTTGGGGTGCGTGAGTCCTGCTGAAGGGATGGAACTATCAGAGGGGCTTGTGTGGTCAGAAGAACGTGGGCCAGGGGATGAGAGGACAACACGGTCAGAGCGTCCTGTTACGAACAGTCATGTGCGGTGTCCCCTCTAGAAAGGCGTTCTTTAGGATTAGGATTTGATTAATATATCCCATTGATAAACTCAAATTTGTTTGGTTTGTCATCAAATCCAATGAAGACCATCTTCAGTTAAATTATACCCTTGGAAGTAAAGCACACGTGGTCATTTATTAGTAAAAATACGAATTAGCCTCAAATACTCCATTGGACTAAGGGTTCTGTTTTGGCAAAAAGAGAGAGTTCCTTGTGAAAGGATGGTTGAGCTGATGGGAAGAGAGAGTTGATTTAAAATGCATGAACTCACCGAGCTTTGAGTCAACAATAATCATTTTTCTCTCACGGCGGTGGTATGATTTGTGGGAAACTTCCATGGACCTAAAAATAAAATGGTGACAAAACCAAACAAAAGCAGAAAAGGTTATTGTGTGCTTCCTGGAGAGGCATTTTTGGCGGAGATTTCCATAAATACTCCGCCTTACATTTTCAGTAAAAAGTCAGTAGTTTATTCACTTTGTAAGTATTGGATGGTTATCCCTACTTGTGATTTGTTAACTCCTTATCTAGAAATTTATGTTATGGGTAGTTACTGTAAAAATTACTATATATGTTCCATTCCTTATTCTTTAAAGATACTTTGTTTATTGAAGGTTAACATCATACATTAATTTGCCTATCTTTTTTATTTTTCAATATTCTCTTGCTAAAACTAGTGTGCATTTTTAGAATATAAGTGCATTTAGAACCAGTTTAAGTCTCCATAGTGATTTTTTTTCAGTGTTTCCTCGTGATTATTTTAAAGAAAGCATACGTGTCATCTATAGAATTTAAGTCTTAAAGTGGGATAAATGCATAAACGATGAATTGAGTTGGATATGTATCATGCCAGGAATAGATTCAAGTCCCCCCACCCAGTATTTAAATGGAATATTTCTCAAAACTATCTGAAAATATAAATGAATTTTCTTACATTGAGCCTTTTCACACATTGAAATTATTTTCTATCCTAATAGGCAATCGATTAATCCTTTCTGCAGTATCTGTATTTAAGTGTGTTTCTTTATATTATGTTGTAGCATGCCACATAAACTTTAGAAAAACCTAGAGCAATTTACATTTGTGTGAGGTTTTGTTTGCCCCGACACAAAATTTTTGCCTTTTAAAAAGCAAGTAATTTGTGTGTAGCTGTGCTTAGGCACAACCTTAAAGAATGAAGAAATTTTGTAAAGTCGAGATTAACAATTCTTCCTATAAACCTTTCCACCTGAGATCAATACCGCTAATTAAATGATAGAACTAATTTGGTAAAGGTATGATTTTCAAAACAAGTCTGAACTATCTGACTATATAACTGTATCGAAACCTACATACACATATACACACAAAACCCTCATAAAATGAAAATCCACCTGCCCTCCTCTAAAACCGTAATTTTCCTTTACTGCCCAGTTTAGAAGCTTCATTTGCACATGTGTGACTGTAAGATTTTTTTTTTAAATTACTATTTGTTTTCTTTTAGGTATAGAAAGCCTAGCCAGACAAATACGTGTTCACTAGTCTGCTTTCCTTAGATGAAACCTGCTAACATTTCTCGCAGCCCTGCCGTTGAAGTAAAAAGTCCACTAGCCATTGATACCAAGCTGATAGCGTTGTATCCATCAACCATGTCAGAGAACCTCATACTTACAAGGATACCCTGCAGAGCCGTCTGCCATGCTAAGGTCTATTCCCTCTTTGCAGGATCCTTTTGAGATGAGGCTCCGCAGTGCCCTGAGACAGCCGGCATTTTATTTTTCCTGGCATGCAAGAGGGTTGCTGTCTCTGCTGCCTTTGGGGGCCCTCCGGTCTCTGCAGGACGGCCCTGTGCTTATAGCCGCCTCTATGCAAAGAGAGGCTGGGCCGTATATGGAAAGCAGCCCTGGGGCCCCCAGTGCGGGGCTGATAAAGAGGCTTTATCTCACTGCATCAGCCTGTCTGACGTGTCACATGATTGGAAATCTTCAGTGTACCAGGCAACCCTTTTCTCCAAAACAGCTCCTTTTTCCAGTTGTGGAAAGTGTATAGCTTAAGGAAGACCTCCCCTTGAAAGCACACAAGGAACTGACTGCCATCAGCAGGCTACCGGTGCACACGTTTGCTATCAAATGATGAAGCATGTTCAAATCAGCCTGTCAGTTTGCTACAGATTACTAAGGACTACTTAATAGTGGAAAGATCTAAGCAAGGATGTCTCTGTCCTGGTCCAACCTTTCTAGTTGCTTCGGCAGGTCCTCAAGGGGCCGTTCCTGAACTCTCTGTTATTCTCCAGCTTCTTAATATTATCTGTTAAAAACCTGGACTGAACACAGTGTTCCAGGCCGGGACTAATGAATGCAAAGTATGATGAGATTGTTAATGTTCTTGTCCTATATCTCCAACCGTGTGTGTGTGTGTGTGTGTGTGTGTGTGTGTGTGTGTGTGTGTGTGTGTGTGTGTGTGTGTGTGGGAGAGAGAGA
>PVJN01010497.1:8546-57193 GCA_004026805.1 Lasiurus borealis | reverse complement strand
TAAAGAGCTTCACAGATAAGAAAAAGCTAAAGGAGTTCATCAACTCCAAACCAGTGTTATATGAAATGCTGAAGGGTACTCTTCTAGAAGAGGAAGAAGAAAGAGGTAAAAGACAAAAAAATTATGAACAAATACATAGCTATCAACAAGTGAATCTAAAAATTAAGTGAATTAAAAATTTGATCAACAGAATAAACTGATGCATATAATAGATTCAGGAGCACAGAAAGGGAGTGGACTGTTAATTCTTAGGGGGAAAGGGATGAAGGGTGTACAGGGAGAGACTGGACAAAAATCATACACCTATGGATGAGATCAATGGGAGGGAGCTAAGGGCAGAGGGAGGGTGGGAGCTGGGTGGAGAGGTGCTATGGAGGGGAAAAAAAGAGAAACAAATGTAATAATCTGAATAATAAAGATTTAATTAAAAAAAAAAAGAAACAGAAAACACTCAACTGGAAAAGCAAGAAGAGAAAAGAATCCAAAAATGTGAATATAATGTAAGGAGACTCTGGGACAGCTTCAAGCATACCAACATCAGAATTGTGGGGGTGCCAGAGGAAGAGAGAGAGCAAGATACTGAAAACGTATTTGAAGAAATAATGACTGAAAACTTCCCACATCTGGTAAAAGAAATAGACTTACAAGTCCAGGAAGCACACAGAACCCCATATAAAAGGAATCCAAAGAGGACTACACCAAGACACATCATAATTAAAATACCAAGAGCAGAAGACAAAGAGAGAATATTAAAAGCAGCAAGAGAAAAATAGTTCATTACCTACAAGGGAGCACCCATATGACTGTCAGCTGATTTCTCAACAGAAACGATGCAGGCCAGATGGGAGTGGCAAGAAATATTCAAAGTGATGAATAGCAATAATCTACAACCAAGAATAATCTATCCAGCAAAGCTAACATTCAGAATTGAAGGGCAGATAAAGAGCTTCACAGATAAGGAAAAGCTAAAGGAGTTCATCAACTCCAAACCAGTATTATATGAAATGCTGAAGGGTACTCTTTTAGAAGAGGAAGAAGAAAAAGGTAAAAGCCAAAAAATTATGAACAACAAATACATATCTTTCAACAAGTGAATCTAAAAATTAAGTGAATTAAAAATTTGATCAACAGAATAAACTGGTGAATATATTAGAATCAGGAGCACAGAAAGGGAGTGGACTGATAATTCTCAGGGGGAGAGGGGTGAGGGGTGTACAGGGTGAGACTGGACAAAATCATACACCTATGGAAGAGATCAATGGGAGGGAGCTAAGGGCAGAGGGAGGGATGGGAGCTGGGTGGAAGGGAAAAGAGAGAAACAAATGTGATAATCTGAATAATAAAGATTTAATTAAAAAAATAATAAAAAAAATACAAAGACAAAAAAAGAAGAAAAAGATAAAAATTATGAAAAAAAGTGTTAACAAATACATAGCTATCAACAAGTGAATCTAAAAATCAAGTAAATAAAAAATATGATTAACAGAATAAAGTGGTAAATATAATAGAATTAGGGGCATAGAAAAGGAATGGACTGACAATTCTCAAGGTGGGGGAAGGACATGAGGAGTGTGGCAAGAGACTGGACAAAAATCTTACATCTATGGATGGGGGTAAGAAAAGGGGTGGGGGTGGAGAATCAGGTGGATGAGAGCTATGGAGGGAAAAAAGAGGAATATCTGTAATAAACTTAATAATAAAGATTTATTTTAAAAAAATCAGGACTGGCTTACAACATTGAAAAGCATTGGAACTCAAGGAACTGCAATACTGTCCTGACTGGAAAACAGGCATGCCAAATAGAACAACAGAGGAAGTGAATGACTTTCACTACTGGATATTTTATTTTTTATTTTTCTAATTTTTATTTTTATCATCTTTTACTTAAGAAACTAATTTTTTTCCTTTTTCCTTAATTGATTTTACCTTTTTAATTATAACATTTTTTATTTTCAATCCATATTATTACTACTACTACTTTACCTTTTTTTTTAAGTGTCATTTTATTTTCTCTTTATTTTACTTTGGGATTAGTGTTCTACATTCTATTTTCATCTTTCCTTTAGAATCAGTTTATTTTATCTCAACTCTATCTTTATGCCATCACTCTGTTCCTAACTTTTTGACCTTTGGTTGTCCTATTTATCTTCCCCTTTTCTTACTTTAGATTTTCCCTATTCTTTCTTTTTACCCTCTTTATATATCTCATTTCCAATCTCCTGCTCCAAGTCCATACACATCATACTCCTCTCTATCTTCATTATCCAAAAAATTGTTTTTCTCTCTGACTTTCTCCTGTTTACTTGAATGTTGATTTTATCAATTTTTATGCTTTGTTTGTGAGATTGTTTTATTTATTCTTTTGTTTTGTTTTTGTTTGTTTTACGCTTCTGTTTTTCCTCACCTCACTTGATATTAGTTGTTGCTTGTACTTTGTATTAATCTCTACATACTTGTTAATGGCATTTGTTGGGATTAGTGGCTGTTCTTTAGGAGTTTTCTCCATATATATATATATATATATAGTTTCCCTTTTGTTTCTTATTTTATTTCTTTTCTCTCTTACTTTATTTCCTTCCCCAATTTCATTTTCACACTCATTTCTTCTCTCTCTCTCTCTCTCTCTCTCTCTCTCTCTCTCTCTCCTCTCTCTCTCTTTCTTCTTCTTCCTCTTTTTCTTCCTCTTCTTCTTTCTCTCTATCCCATAATTTGCCTCTCTCTGGTGATCACCTTTATTTCTGTTATTAATACCGTGAATACATTTCTGTTCAGTGCCTTGTGCATTGTACCTGGTTGTGTTGTATTTTCTGCCTTTAAATCAATGTAAGAGAGAGAAAACTACATAAGCAGCCACAAGGAGAAAAGAGACCATGGGAAGACAAAGAAACAGCCTGCGTATGAAAGAAAACCAGGCACCACCAAAAAAGGAAGTAAATGAAATGGAGGCAAGCAACTTCTCACAGAAAGAATTCAGAGAAATAGTCATAAGGTGGCTCAAAAGAATGGAATACAAATTTGACAATATGAGTAAGAACCAAAAGGAACTGAAGCAAGAAGGGATGAAAAATGACATCACTGCTATAAAGAACTCAATAGAAAGCATAAAAAGTAGACTAGAAGAAGCAGAGGACCGCATCAGTGAGCTTGAAGAGAAGGTAGGAAAAAACACCCAAACAGATTAGCTTCTAGAAAAAAAAAAAACATTAAAAGTCAGGAGGAAAGCCTAAGGGAACTTTGGGATAACATGAAACAAAACAACATCCACATAATAGGGGTTCAAGAAGGAGAAGAAACTAAGCAAAGAATAGAAAACTTGTTTGAAAACATAATGACAGAAAACTTCCCTGATATAGGGAAGAATAAACCCATCCAAATCCTAGAAGCTCACAAAGTTCCAAGCAAATTGAACCCCAAAAGACCAGCACCAAGGCACATTATAATTAAATGGGCAAACACCAAAGACAAAAAAAAAATCTTAAAAGCCCCAGAGAGAGATAAAAAGTTACCTACAAAGGAACCCCCATCAGACTTGCAATGGATTTCTCCATAGAAACTCATCAAGACGAAAAGGAATGGAATGAAATATATAAAATCATGCAAAGGAAGGGTCTGATTCGAAGAATGCTATACCCAGCAAGGCTATCGATTAAAATTAAAGGTGAAATAATGAGCTTCACAGACAAAAAAGGACTAAGGGAATTTATTACCACCAAAACAAGCAATGCAAGAAATGCTAAAGGGTCTGCTGTAAAAAGAAGAGAAGAGAAGAGAAGAGAAGAGAAGAGAAGAGAAGAGAAGAGAAGAGAAGAGAAGAGAAGAGAAGAGAAGAGAAGCGAAGAGAGAAGAGAGAGAAGAGAAAGAGGAAGCGAAGAAGGAACACAAAGGTAAACAATAAAAATGGTGACAAATGAGTACCTATCAATATTAATGTTAAATATACATGGATTAAATGCCCAAAAGACATAGAATAACAGACTGGATAAGAAAACAAGACCCATATATCTGCTATCTACAAGAAACCCACCTCAGAAAAGTAGACACACAGGGACTGAGGTTGAAGGGATGGAAAAAGGTTTTTCCGGCAAATGGAAGTGAAAATTACGCTGGGGTACCAATACTTACATCTGACTAATTAGATTTCAAAGTGAAGGACATAAGAAGAGATAAGGAAGGCCACTTCATAATACTAAAGGGAACAATCCAACAAGAAGAAGTAACTCTGGTAAACACACATGCACACAATATAGGAGCATCCAAATACATTAAAAAAAAAAACACCTGAGGAATATCAAGGGAGAGAATGACAGCAATATAATCATAGTAGGAGACTTTAATACCCCACTGTCACCATTGGACAAACCCTCTAAACAAAAAATTAGCAGAGAAACACGAATCCTAAATGACTCACTAGACCAGATGGAATTAATTGACATCTTCCAAACATTTCACTCCAAAGTCTTAGGCGATCCCTTTGAAGGGGCCATTCGACCCACAGGTTGAGAACCGCTGTTTTAGAGAAAGTGACTCTAACATAACCTAATAAGATACTTTCTCTTTCCAAATCTTTTGAAATCATATTTTGTTTTAACCCTAAGGGCTCTAAGTATAGAACAACTTGTGTTTGAACACAGGCTCTGTTACCCCTTGATGCCTTCAGTAACCCTTAATGATCTTTAAAATAAGCATAATAATATTTCTGCCAGATTGAACTGATGTTCAAACACTCCATGTAAAGTGCTTATCACAGTACCTAGATGTAATAAGCACTCAAATTGTTAGCTATCATTACCATCATCAAATTCCATTGTCTGTCTCTAAACTAAACATTTGGTCAGAGACAGATCTAATAAAACTGTTTTCTCATAAGTGAGGTTGCACGAATCTGTTCTATGCCACAATATTTTTCCCTGCTTGTCTGCTTAGCTTCCTTATCACAGCTCACAAAAGCTTTACTATCTGTGCTAACCTAGATAGAGTATTTTTATTACATAGTATAACTTAAGGCCTGGAATAACCCACTAAGAAATGCACAACTGAAGTTCAACATAACCTTTTTTACTGAAGAAAGTACCAAAAGGACATATGCTAACACAATTTCCAAAGATTCATAAGCAATCACTTAGAATTAACTGATATTTAAGAGTAAATAAAAATCTATTTATTTTAAAAAATGGCTCCATTGTATTTCCAATATTTTATTACATTAACAATTCTAGTCCCTGAGCTTAAATAGCCTAGAATTCATCTGACAGATGATTCTTCAAAATTAAATAGTCATGCCCATAAAAATCACAGAAACTAAAGCTTACAAAGTGAAGTCTCTCCCTAAGTATCTTATTAATAATAGAGTGTTTATTATTCGGGGATCCCTGAAAATACCTTTTAAAAAGGCCTGTAACTCAAACTAATGTATGAAAAACACTAATTAGAAAAGAAGAAATCATGAATGTAGTGATTGGAAAAAGGGTGTGAGGTGGGTAAAGGGGACATCTGTAATAGTGTCAACAACAAAAAATCATGAAAACACCTATGTCATGTGAGAGATCTTAAATAGGTATTATCAATCAGGATTCCCTCCATCACACCATAAATACCCGAAAAGACTATGACATTGCACATGTATGTATAGGTGCCTTATTATATATGCTACACTAGTGGGGATATAAAAAGTTTCCTCCTTGAGAGGGAAGGGGAAAATGGGAGTTGTAAGAAGAAAATAATTTTTTCCAAAATAGGTATGTGTGTGGCAAGGAGAAGTTGAATGGGGACATACAAAAGTAGAGGAAGTGAGAATGTTCCAGGATTGTCCTGGGACTATGGAAAGAGAAGTTTGTCCAGGGTAGCAAGTGTTCAAGAATATGGCCAATTATGAGGAAGGAAAGGTGACTTAGCTGCAATACCAAGAGATTGAACCTTACTTTACTGCTAATATTTTAGGGGCTTTGTTTGTTTTTTAAATAAAGTGATGTGAGGGAAGAATGCTTAATATGATTTATCTGGCCCAGAGGATTAGAGGATAGAGAGACTGATTGTATCAACACGGGTTATTACAAAAGTCCCTGGTGAGATAAGAACTTTTACTAAGATGAAGTGGCTATAAACACTCCTTTCTTTGGCTGTGTTATAAAAAACTCATAAGTCACCATTTACTGGAAGTGAACTCATCGATTTTTAAATCTTGTGACATCCGAGTCATATTTAACCAAGACATAATCTCAGGCTCTCCACATCCATGTCCCAAACAGTTTTATTTTCTTGGTCAAAGGATTATTTGACTTATCAAGTCTAAGCCATTCAGTTTTGGGGCTGCTAACCAGCCAACCAGTTCTCCATTCACAAAGAGCTCTAAGTCAAAGTCCTCACCGAGTTGGCAGTACCCCGCATATGTGCACCGTTTGCTCACAAGCCTCAGCACTGGAACTGCAGGCCGACAACGAAAGCGGAGCCTGGCCCTTTGGGGAATAAATATCCTCTTTCCAGGGTGAGATCCGGAATGAATCTGCATGGAAAGCTCTCTGTCCAGAAGGCTGCTCCAGGGGAAGAACCTGAGTCTGGACCAAGTCCAAAGTGAAGTCTCTCCCTAAGTATCTCCGTGTGAAGCCCCCAGCCCAGAGACAGCAAGCACTGAGGCTCGAACACGGAGGCCGCCAGAAGCCCCTAAAGGTTTCCCTTCCTCCGACCTCCAGGCACAAGGCCTGGGAGGGATCTCACAAAGCCGCCTCTCTGTCGTAGGCCCCGTCACCCCGACCTCCAATCGCTGCTACAGTCCCCACCAGACCCCTCAGACGCCTCAACCGAGGCCTCGCGGCCGGCACCCCCACCTTTCTATGCCCACTAGCTCCGCTCACCCAGAAGATAAGGTTGAGAAACACCAGCACAGTCTTGGAGGAGGTGATGCCGCACTGACCCATGGTGCCCACAGTCGCTGGGGCCCTGCTTGGGGAGCCGGATGCGCCCACCCAGCAAGGCCACAAAGGCGAGGGCGCCTCCCGGCTGGGATCTGCACAGGCTTGCTAGCGGCTCTCCCAGCCACTGGCGTCCTTGCACAGCCCGGGCCTCAGCAAGCACCTGGCTCCTCTGCGCAGCCGCTCCAGTGGGGAAGGGAGGGAGCGGAGGGGGAGGCACGCTGCTCCCTAGCAACCGAGTTGCACCGGGACTGGAAGCTTAAGCCAATCACTCCCTCATCGGGCTACAAGGAGGCCATGCCTCTTAAAGGAGCCAAAGACCACTACTTTTGGCCTCTGGCCACCCTTGGATACAGGTGGCTCCTATTGGAGGAAACTCACTCCTTATAGAGCCACACTGACTAAGTCAGCCCACAGTAGACAGTCCTTTTACCTAGCCCATTTCCTCAGTCAACCCTCCGCCCATGGTTATTGACATCAGTTCACTACCAATAGGAATCCCCGATTTGGGGTGCAGTGAAAAGTGGGCTTTATTCAGTGCCAACAGCTATCATGATACAGCACAGTTGTGGAACAGCGTGACTATGGAGCAACTCAATAATGTTACAGCTCAATCATGGAATAGCAATACTGTGAGCTTGATCCTGGCAGGAGGCTGCCCTCGAGCAAGGCCCCTCTCTGGCTAGACATCTCAGCTCTGAGCTGGTTCAAGCTGATCTGCTTCAACTCACCCTGCAGTGAGCTGCCCTCACAAGAGAACTATGGTGTTTCAGCTCCAATCAGGAAACCTCATCCTGCAGTTTCCTTCCCATAAAAGAACTCGAGCTCTCCCAGCCAATGGAAAACTGGCTTATATAAAGAGAAGTCCCGGCCCGTGGTCCCTGATTGGTCTGTTCTCATGTAAATAAGGATTCCAAATCCTTACCATTTGATTGATCCAAAAAGCACTGTCATCATTAGTTGTATGTAGCTGTTCTGATTTGTTAGTGAAGATGCTAATAAGGCAAGACAGTATGGCTGTGATTGAACAGGAGAAGTTTCAGTCTTATTGGTTGAAATACTATTCTGGTTCAGTTGGCAGAAATAGCTTAAACAGGCAGACTAGTGCAGGTTTATCCCCGAAGCTGGTTTGCATGGGAGGCCCCTGTGTAGAAATGGTTGCTAGGCTCTATTTTTACATTTGAGTTCAGTTAGTCACCAGGAGTCCTTTTTGGTAGCTATCTTCTTTCTCAATATTGACACCTTATAAGGAGGTTGCAGACAGTAATTTCTCCCACTCCACATCAAGATTTTTCCTAAGCACTGTTTGGGAGAAATGCATTGAATATCAACCAATAGTTATGCAAAACTTACTTGCCAAGTGCTAGGCTCTCAGATTAGTCCGTTGGAAAGGAGAAAAAGCTGGTGATGGAGCAGGCAAAACAGAGATGTGTTATGGTTGGCGCAAGGTAACACATCAAGTCTATTCCAGGGTAGGACATTTTGGACCAAGACTTAGAAAAATATCTTTTTGCATTGCAACTTTTCACAATATTCTCCTAATTTTGGATCATCATAATTAATACTTTTTGAGATCTTACCCGGTGTCCAACAGCTCTTACTTAGCTCATTTAACCTCATCACAATATTAGGTGGAAGATACTATGTTTGTGAGCTCCATAATGGGGTTTTGAGGCTTAGAAAGATGAACAAACTAGCCCAGAGCCAGACAGACAGCAGTAGGTAGTCTTGTGCAGAAACCACATTCTCAGCCCACAAGCAAGGCCCCTCTCTGGCTAGACACCTCATCCTGCAGTTTCCTTCCCATAAAAGAACTCGAGCTCAGGGAAATTGCTTTACTTTCCTGCCATTGCAACGCTGCATTGGCTCCTTGATCAGGCTCTTAAAGATGCTCATTTGGCCCTGGCAATTGTGGCTCAATGGTTTAAAGCATCAGCTCACGCACCAAAGGATCACAGGTTAGATTCCTATGATCAAGGGCATACTAGCATACCTAGATTGCAGGTTCAATTCTAGGCCAGCAGCCAATAGATGTGTCCATCTCACATTAATATCTCTCTCTCCCCCCACTTCCACTGTCTCTAAAAATCAATTGAAAAAATATCCTCAGGTGAAGATTAAAAATATGCCCATGTACCTTTCCTCAATCATCCCATTCTCTCACAATCTCTCTGGCTACTCTCAGCAATATCTTTCCTTCTCTACATCCTATTTTTTTTTCACCAAGCAGGCATTTATTCACTCATCAAACTTTTTGCAAGTACACCTCTGTACTCACTGTTCTAGATGGTGGATATTTCATTGTGAGCAAGAAAAATTCTTGCTCCCATGGAGCTTAAATTCTGGTAGAGGAGGCACACCTTAAACAAATGCATAAGTAAGTTTATGACATGATATCAGGCAGAGAAAGGGGAGAGAGAATAATGAGGGAAGTCTTTTCTGAGGAAAGGACATTGGAGAAAACCTGAAGTTAGGGAGCAGGCCATGTGAATATTTGGATGAATAACAGCTTATAGGTGGGAATCTATATAATAAAGAGCTAATATGCTAATGGTTGTGACGCCCTCATGTGTAATGACTAATAAGCAGGAGTCTGCAGCAGGCACAGGTGAATGGGGACTTGCAGTATCAGGGATTTGCATGAGGCTGCATCCTGTCCACAGCTGGCACTGACCCGGGGACTTGAGGCTCGCATCTCCACCCCCGGCGCCAGAGTCAGGGACATGAGGCTCATGTCCCTGCCCCCAGTGCTGGCCCCAGGGACATGAGGCTTGCAGCACTGGCCCTGGGGATGCCAGGGAAATATCCCCATTCCCGGCACCAGCCCCAGAGTTGCTAGATCCACATCCCCACACCTGGCGCCAGACCCAGGGACTTGAGGCTAATGTAGGCTTCAAGGAGGTGGGGCTGGCCCAGTCTGGGTCTTGCCCAATGGGGGTGAGGCCAGCTGGGTCTGGTTCTCACATAATTTCAAGTAGGCAGGGACTTCACTCTGGGTCCCATGGCATGGCCCAGACTCTGATAGGAGAGAGATTTTCATATACATTTTACTAATTTTCTTTCATCTCTGACACTTCTTCTCACCACTTACCCACTGGTTCCCAATTTTTATTTTATTATTATTTTTTATTGTTTAAAGTATTATAAATAGTAATACATAGATCTCCTTCTATTTCCCAACTGACCTTCCCTCTGCTTCCCTTATTCCCTGGCACATGCCTTCACCCCCCTCCCACTGTCTTGCATCCATTGACTATGCATATATCCTGCCCTTTGGTTGATCTCTTGCCCCCCCACTGCCCTCCAGTCCTCCCCAGCCTTCCTGCTGTCATTTAACAGTTTGTTAGATTCTTCTCTGCCTCTATAGTTAACTTTTTGTTCATCAGTTTATAATGTTCTGTATTATCCATAAATGAGTGAGATCATATGGTATTTTTCTTTCACTGACTGGCTTATTTCACTTAGCACAATGCTCTCCAGTTCTATCTATGCTGTTGCAAATAGTAAGAATTCCTTCTTTTTTATACCAGCATAGTATTCCATTGTGTAGATTTACCACAGTTTTCTAATCCACTCATCTGCTGATGGGCATTTAGGCTTCTTCCAAACTTTAGCCATTGTAAAATTGTACTTCTATGAACATAGGGGTGCATATATCCTTTCTGATTAGTGTTTCTGTTTTCTTGGGATATATCCATAGAAGTGGTATTATTGGGTCAAATGGCAGTTCCATTTTTAATTTTTTGAGGAAATGCCATAATGTTTTCCACAGTAACTGCACCAGTCTGCATTCTCACTAGCAGAGAAGGAGAGTTCCTTTTTCTCCTCATTCTCTCCAGTACTCATCATTTGTTGATTTATTGATGATAGCCATTCTGACAGGTGTGAGGTGGTACCTCATTGTTGTTTTGATTTGCATCTCTCAGATGTTTAGTGACTTGGAGCATGTTTTCATATGTTTCTTGGCTTTCTGAATGTCCTCTTTTGAAAAGTGTCTCTTTAGGTCATTTGCCTCTTTTTTTATTAGGTCTTTTATCTTCCTTTTGTTAAGTTGTATGAATTCCCTGTAAATGTTGGAGATTAAAACCTTATGGAAGAGGAAAAACCAAGATGGCGGCGTAGGTGAACACCTAAACTGCTGCCTCACACAACAATTTCAAAACTACAAATAAAAGGCAGAACAGACATTATCCAGAACCACAGTAAAGTTGGCTGAGTGGAAATTCTATAACTAGAAAGAAAGAGAAGGGCTCATAGAAACTCATAAGAGCTGCAAAAAGCTGAGGTATGGAGACATGTGTGTGGAGAGAGCAGGCGCCGGAGTGACTTGCTGGTTTCCTCTGGCAGGAGGGAGACAGAGGCTACCAAGTGCACTGAACCCCTTATCCTATAGCACTGAACCCCTAGTCTGGGTGAGACTCATACGGGGGGAGTTTGGACTGTGCAAAGGAAGAAGTGCACAGAAATTTAGGGGAGCCATGAAAGGGCAAAAGTCTAGGGGCACACACCTCACTGAGTGCAGAGGACGGACTGCTAATTGTGTCATTGGCTATCTCTAGTGGGCAGGAGATAGAGCCTCAAAACTCTGCCACTTCTAACTCCACTGAATCCCACCTCGGGCGTGAGATCCTGGGGACCCAGATTCATACGGTTCCCGGAACACAGGGTAGCCAAAAAGGCAGCAGTCTAGAGGCACTATGTGCGTGAGCATAGGGAGAGCTCCAGCAATTACCGAGAGACACATGAGACCCAGGAGCCACATAGGGAGTGTCTAACTGGAAGGCAAGGTGATCTGCCAAGCTCTGAGACCCCACCCCACCCAAACTTAACAGAGAGGCTTTTGAAGTTTTGCAAGTCTTGTATCATAATGCTGATTACAACACAGAAGTTCTCCCTGAATAGTGAAAATGTGGAGACAAAGGAACAGATCACAAACAAAAGAAATGGAAGAAAAAAAATAACAACATGATATAGAGTTCAAAACCAAGGTTAGAAGGTTTTTCAAAAATTTCCTAGAAAAGGATGATAAATTTACTAAGAAAACCCAAGAGGAGATGAAAAAGGACCAACTAGAAATTAAACATAAACTGACTGAAATAAAAAATATTACAGAGACCTAACAGCAGACTAGAGGAAGGCAAGAATCAAGTCAAAGATTTGAAATATAAAGAAGCAGAAAACACTCGACTGAAAAAGCAAGAAGAAAAAAGAATCCAAAAATGTGAAGATAATGTAAGGAGACTCTGGGACGGCTTCAAGCGTACCAACATCAGAATTATGTGGGTGCCAGAAGAAGAGAGAGAGCAAGATACTGAAAACCTATTTGAAGAAATAATGACAGAAAACTTCCCACATCTGGTGAAATAAATAGACTTACAAGTCCAGGAAGCACACAGAACCCCATATACAAGGAATCAAAAGAGGACTACACCAAGACACATCATAATTAGAATACCAAGAGCAGAAGACAAAGAGAGAATATTAAAAGCAGCAAGAGAAAAACAGTTAATCACCTACGAGGGAGCACCCATATGATTGTCAGCTGATTTCTCAACAGAAACAATACAGGCCAGATGGGAATGGCAAGAAATATTCAAAATGATGAATAGCAAGGACCTACAACCAAGAAGATACTATCCAGCAAAGCTATCATTCAGAATTGAAGGGCAGATAAAGAGCTTCACAGATAAGAAAAAGCTAAAGGAGTTCATCAACTCCAAACCAGTATTATATGAAATGCTGAAAGGTACTCTTTTAGAAGAGGGAGAAGAAAAAGGTAAAAGATAAAAATTATGAACAACAAATATGTATCTATCAACAAGTGAATCTAAAAATTAAGTGAATTAAAAATTTGATCAACAGAATAAACTGGTGAATACAATAGAATCAGGAGCATAGAAAGGGAGTGGATTGACAACTCTCAGGGGAAAGGGGCGAGGAGGGTCCAGGGAGAGACTGGACAAAAATCATACACCTATAGATGAGGTCAATGCAGGTAAGGGTAGAGGGAGGTAAGGATAGAGGGAGGGATGAGTAAGGGTAGAGGGAGGGGTGGGAGCCAGGTGGAGGGGAGCTATTGAGGGAAAAAAGAGAAACAAATATAATAATCTAAACAATAAATATTTAATTTTTAAAAATACCTTATGGGAGACAACATTTGCAAATATGTTCTCCCATGCAATGGGATTTCTTGTTGTTTTGTTGATTGTTTCTTTTGCCGTGCAGAAGCTTTATATTTTGATGTAGTCCCATTTCTTTATTTTCTCTTTAGTCTCTCTTGCTCTAGGATCTGTGTCAGTAAAGATATTGCTATAACATATGTCTGCAATTTTTCTGCTTACAGAGTGTTGTACGATTTTTATGATTTCCCATCTTACATTCAAATCCTTTCGCCATTTTGAATTTGTTTTTGTCTATGGTGTAAGTAGGTGATCTAGTTTCATTATTGGCATGTATCTGACCAAATTTCCCAGCACCATTAATTAAAGAAGATATTTTTGATTCCTATATGCTCTTGACTCCTTTGTCAAATATTAATTGAGTACAATGGCTTGGGTCAATTTCTGGTTCCTTTATTTAGTTCCATTGGTCTATATGTCTGTACTTGTGTCAATACCAGGCAGTTTTCTTTTTAATTTAATAAATCTTTATTGTTCAGATTTTTACAATTGTTCCTCTTTTTTAACCTCCATACCTCTGCTCCATCAGTTCCACCCATCCCTCTGCCCTTACCTCCCCCCCGATTATTCTCATCCATAGGTGTACGATTTTTGTCCACTCTCTTCCCGCACCCCCCTCATATATGTCTCCATTCCTCAGCTTTTTGCAGCTCCTCTGAATCTCTGTGAGTCCCTATCTTTCCTTCTAGTTATAGAATTTCCATTCAGCCAGCTTTCCTGGTTCTGTTTTTTTTTTTTTTTTTTTAGCTGTAGTTTTGAAATTGTTGTGCGAGGTAGCAGTTTAAGTGTTCACCTATGCTGCCATCTTGGTTTCCCCTGGTAATAAACTCCCTTAGTCCTTTTTTTTTTGTCTGTAAAGCTCCTGATTTCCCCCTCAATTTTTTTGCTAGCCTTGCCAGGTACAGTATTCTTGGATTCAAACCCTTCCTTTGCATGACTTTGTATATTTCATTCCATTCCCTTCTGGCCTAATGTGTTTCTGTTGAGAAATCAGTAGCTAGTCTGATGGGGGATTCTTTGTAGGTAACTTTCTGTCTCTCTCTGGTCACTTTTAATATTCTTACTTTTTTATTGGTGTTTGCCAATTTAATTATAATGTGCCCTGGCATTGGTCCTTTGGGGTTCATTTTGTTTGGGACTCTGTGAGCTTCTTGGATTTATGTGAGGTTTTTGTTTTGTTTTCTTCCCTTATATCAGGGAAGTTTTCTGTCATTATTTCTTCAAACAGGTTTTCTATTTCTTGTTCAGTTTCCTCACCTTCTGGTACCCTTATTATGTGGAGTTTGTTTAATTTTGTGTTGTCTCAAAGTTCTCTTAGGCTCTCCTCCTGTTTTTTAAGGTGTTTTTTTTTCTATATGCTGCTCTGCTTGAGTATTTTTATCTACCTTGTCCTCTAGCTCGCTGATGTGGTCCTCTGCTTCTTCCAGTCTACTCTTGATGCTTTCTATTGAGTTTTTTAGAGCAGTGATGTCATTTTTCATTTCTTCTTCATTTCCTCTTGGTTCTTACACATATTGTTGAATTTGTCTTCCATTCTTTTCAGCCACCTTATGACCATTTCTCTGAATTCTTTCTCTGACATATTGCTTGCCTCCCTTTTGGTTACTTCCTTTTCTGTTGATGTTTTCTTTTCCTTCATATGTGGGCTGTTTCTCTGTATCCCAATGATCTCTTTTTCTCTGGATATCTCATTATGTAGCGCTCTCTCTCCTGCGTTGATTTAAAGGCACAAAATTCATCACAACAAGGCACAACACACAAGGCATTAAACACAAATGTATTCATGATACGAATAACCCGAAATAAAGGTGACCACCAGAGAAAAGAATTGGGGGATAAGAAAAAAAAAGGAGCGCAGAAGTGATATTGATAAAAGAAAAACAGTAAGGGAGAAAAGAAAGAGAATAAAATAGAAGGGGGAGAACTATTCATATGGGGAGAGAACTCCAATAGAACAACAACTAATCCCAACAAACTACAAACAACAACTAATAACAAATGAGAGGAAAACAGAAGCAAAAAAACAAAGAAGCAAGGAAACAAAAAAGAGAAACAATCTCATAAACAAGCACAAAATATCCCCCCAATTTAATCAATATTCAAGCAAGCAACAACAATAGGACAGAGAGAAAGCAAGGCAAAATAAAACAAACAAACAAAAAACCTATAACAAAAATGAGAAACAATAAGAACAGCAGCAAAACAAGCAAGCAAGCAAGCAAAAAAAGAACAGAGAGATAAATAATTGGGGTAGTGAATAAAAAGAAGAGAGAGGTGTGTATGTACTTAAAGCAGGGAATCAAGAACTAGATATATGAGTAGGGTGAATTTTTAACAGGGAGTTAAAAGAAGGACTAGGGAAAATCTAAATCAGGAATAGAGTAAGAGAAACAGGACAAAAAAAAGGGGAAAAGTGAGGAAGAGAGTGTTGGCATAAAGGTAAAGTTGAGATACGAAAGAAAAAATGAAAGGAGAATGTAGAACCATAATCCTAAAATAAAGTAAAAAAAACGAGAAAATAAAATGAAACTTTCTAAAAAGGTAAAATAGTAGTAGTAATAATGCTGATTAAAAGTAAAAATATAGCCTGCCTGGTTTGGCTCAGTGGATAGAGCGTCAGCCTGTGGGCTAAGGTGTCCTGGGTTGTATTCCAGTCAAGGGCATGTACCTTGGTTGCAGGCACATCTCCAGAGGGGGATGTGCAGGAGGCAGCTAATCAATGTTTCTCTCTCATTGATGTTTCTAATTCTCTATCCCTCTCTCTTCCTTTCTGTAAAAAAATAAATAAAATATATTTAAAAGAATAAAAATATAATAATTAAAAGGTAAAAGCAAATGAGGAAAAAAGAAAAAAATTAGTTTTTTAAATAATGATGATAAAATAAGCATGTGTAGTAGTGAAGGTCATTCACTTCCTCTACTGTTCTGTCTGTCACACCTGTTTCCTGCCTGGTAGTCAGGACAGTATTGAAGTTTCCTGCATTCTGCTGCTCCTCTGTGTTGTAAGCCACAAGCCTGATTTTCCAGCAGGCAGTATTTCTTTGTTTCTTAGACCCCTTTATTTGTGTTTACACAAGAGTCAATTTGTGACTTAACCACTGGGTGGCAGTGTTTCTGGATTGACCTTCAGGGCTATAAGTCCTCTCAGGCCAGTATTTAGATTACATTTTTCCTGCCGCATTTAATACTGGTTTGGGAGAATGGAATATCCCAGAGCTGGTTCTCTGATCATTACTCCCACTCTGATCCCCAGGTTCCATAAAAACAACTTTCCCCTGCAGTCTCTGAGTGTGTCCCCAATTGAGTGATTCTATGTACTGGGCTTAGTAATCAAAAGCAAGGATTTAAAGAGAAAAAAATAACCAGAGTAAGTGCATGAACTGGCAACTTTTACCCTCTGGCACTGTGCACAACTCTGCAAATGTCTCTATGCTTCACCCCCCCCACCCCCCGGCACAAATCAGATGGAACACTGGTAAATTTTCAGGCTGCCTTTTTGCACCCAGCTATGGATTGATTATTTTAGAGTTCCCTTCTGCTAGCAGTCCTGCAGATATCCTTCCACATTTGCAGATCACATGAGCCCCAACGGCAGCAGATTTTGTGGGGTGCAGACTTCCCCTGAACCTTTAGTTCCTATTGTGCACGTTTCTCTCTCCATCCTGGGTCATAGATTTCTCTTTTTCCTATGCAAAATCTGACATTTCTGTGAGAAGGTGCGGAGCTCCTCTGAGTCTGAGTATTTGTGGTGCTTGAGATCAGGTGCTCCTGGGTTTGCAGCTGTTCCCTGGGTGTTGTGGTTGTAGCGTCCTGGATTCCAATACCAACCACTCTCCCCTTAAACATGTTGAGGTCTCAGCAGCACAGCCAGTTGCTCTGGGAGAGATTTTAGCAGCAGTGGAGGCTGCCCAGTCAGGGGAGCCCAGGCCAGCAGTCCCCAACAGTCCCTTGGAGGATAGCTGTCCCTCACCCACAAATATATACTCCCCACATGTCCACACACTCTCCTTTAATTCTCTCATCCACACACTATCTTGTAGTTTGCCTTCCTGTCAGCAGCCATCTTCCTCCCTCTAGAGATTTTCCTTCCATTGCTTCTTAACTTAAAATGTCCTTTATCAATATGAGGTAAAACAGATACTGACTTAGTATTCATCCTAGTTCTTAGGGTTTCTTTTTGTCAATGTAAGAAATGGTCAAAACCTGTAAGAATTTTTATGAGTTTATTTAAGCCAGAGTGATTTTAATTGCCAGGAAGTAAAACCTTAAGGGATTGAGAAAATGCTCCACAAAAGAACAGTTTTGCACCTTATTTTATACATTACAATCAGAGGTTTGAGCTCAGCCAACATGGCTCAGTGGTTGAGCATCGACCTGTAAACCAGGAGGTCATGGTTTAATTCCTTATCAGAGCAAAAGGCTGGGGTTGTGGACTTGATCCCTGTTGGGGGCATGCAGGAAGCAATCAATCAATGATTCTCTCTCATTGATGTTTTTATATCTCCCTCTCTGAAATCAATAAAAATATATTTAAATCAATATTTTTATGACACACACTTCTTTTACATAGGTGGGTATGGGATAGTTAACAGTTAGCAATTAACACAATAACAATAACAATGAGAGGGATTTGTGGTCTTCGCTCTGGTGCATGGTTGTACTTTGAATGGTCCTGAGGGGTCCAGAAAAAAAGAAAATTACTTTGTTATTACAAAGGCATTTTATCAATATGTTATCTTAAATGCAAAAAGACAGGTAGGTTCAGTTAAGATTGACTTTTGTTAGGGCAAAGTACTATCATAGGACATGAATGCCTGCCATGAACAGCTTTTAGTTAGAAAATTTTAATTTCAGACTATCCTATGTGGTTACTTTCTGTCTCTGAGTTTGTAAGGCTGCCATGCAGCCTCCCCTGAACTTGTCAGATTTAATATTTGGCCCTTTTCATCCACATTTTTTTTCCCTTTGTGGCATGTAGCTCTTTGATCATGTTTGGATTTGTTTTACAGTGTGATTAATTCCTTTCCAAATAGCTAACCAATTGTACCAGCACATTTTATTGGATAAGACTTTCTTTTCCATATAGTGATGTCTTATTCTCTATTTTTATAGATATTTTGTTTTTAAGTTATGTTTACCCCAATAAGGAATATTCCTGCCAAAAAGGACTCCTTGAGGTTAACCGGGTCCAAAATCATAACTAAAATCTCCTATCCCTTGCTTAGGTACTGCATTTCTAAAAAAAAGCCATACTGAGCTGCCAGGTTGCTGCATTATGCTCCAGTTGAGCCCACACTTATTAAAGAGTACCTGGTAGCATATTTTGACCAATAGGCTGAGACCTGCCCTGTCCAATTAGAAATACAGAGTTATGTGTTCATTTGCATCTTTATTGACCAATCAAAGTAGTTCTATACCAACCAGAATGTCTAATTTTTACTAAGGAGGGTGCTATTTGTATTCCTCATTTGCATAGAAATAGACCAATCAGGGACCTAGGGTAGGAATTTTCTCTAGAAAAGCACTTTCAGTTTTCCTTGGAAGCTGCCCTTACCCCAGTTTGCAAACTGTTCTCTTGAGTCAAGTTTCTTCCTTAGTTGCTCCCCAGATTGGGAACTGCTGTTGGCATTGGATTGGGAGAAGGAAATTTTTGCTGACAGTTACCTCTACTGTTAAGTTGACATTCTCCCCCCTCATAACCATATCTCATATGTTTAAATAACTTCTCAATTTCAACAATTTCTGCGTTTCTTTCCCTTATTCATTCTTCATGACTTTGAGAACCATTCTGTGAAAGTGAAAAAAAAACAACACATTGAGATTTTTAATTCAAATTTCATTAAAATATTTGAGAAAACAACATGGCCTTTCTATATAGCCTGATGGCTCATCTCTCTTTTATAGCTTTTGGGAGAATTTTATAGTTTTTCATATATAATTGTTTAGCCACCCCTACAAGTATGCCACAGGTGCCCAGACAAGTAGAAATAATAAGAATAAATGTGTGTGTGTGTGTGTGTGTGTGTGTGTGTGTGTATATATATGTGTGTGTGTCTGTGTGTGTGTGTGTTATAATACTATAATTTTTAATGAAAGAAGCTGCCCTTAAAGAAGTGCTATGGCTATGGTATCTATCGGGGTCAGCCTTTAAATGAATTACATGAGAAAAACAGTTTACATAGTATTTACAATTGTATGTATAAGTTTTGTGTATATTTGCACAACATGAAGCGTGGGTTGAGTGCTTTACAAACTTGATTACTAGGACAGGGTGAAAGTGGAAGGTTTGGAAAGCAGCTTATCAACACACATACAAAAATAAATAAAGGAAGGAAAAGAAAGTTGTCAGTTATTTCTATGGTATCTGGTGGTCTCTCAGTTGCCTCTTTAGCTCCAGAAGCAGTTCTGAGGGACGACCTAGTAAGGTCCTGCTGGGTGGGTAGAGTTGGGGCTTTTTAATTTGACAAATTTAGTGTTTCTTACCTGAAGAGTTGGAGTGCAGGGAGGCAAATCTGCTCTAGGGCCTCTTGAGAGGAAGTTTCTGAAGGCAGATAGTGCTTCCCTCTTCTCAGGTGATGCCCTGCTCCTGGTCAGCTGTCCTCCAGGGAGCCAGGGATCAGACTGCTTAGCCTTGCAGACCCTTCCTCCTCCCCACTCTTCCTGCATCGAGAAGGCTTCCTTGGCTGCCCTCGTCTGTCATAGTTGGAGGGATTGCCCATACGACCCAGACCTATCTATTGGCACACACAAAAAGATAAAGCAAAAAACAGGCAATATACAAAGGCTTGTGAAGTGATGGGAAAGAATCTCAGCCCTACCACTTACTAGCTGTGCAGCCTTGGCCAAGTTCCTTACCTATTCTCAGTTTCCATTTCCTCATCTGTAGAATGGAGGTTATAGGACTATAGTATTAAATGTGCATCTGTAGGAACAGCCAGGAGCATTTGAGCCTTCTCCCCTCCTGATAACCTGAGTCAGACTCCTAGGAGACAGATGAGGACAGTAGGTGAGCAACTGAAGCCAAGGCCTTCCCTACATGCTCACAGGAGGGGAGGAGGTAAGACACACACACACATCAGGCCAAGAACTGAATCTGAGAAACAATAGTGATTTCAGATGCTGAGGGAACATTTCCAATCAACTCCAAAATTTCTTTGCTGAATGAGGACCTGAAGAACAGAGAGATAAAAGACAGGAACAATGTGGGCATGGGAAATCTTGAAGCATGTTTGAGGGAACAGCAAGGAGGCTGGCATAGAGATCTGGTCAACATGAAATGATCAGGTGGTGGAACTTGGGATCTGCAATTGTGTTTCGTTCTTTGGTCAAGAAGAAGCCACTGATGATATTGGGGCATCAGCAGGAAGATGAGGAAAGAAGGCCATGATTCCCAGAAGCTGGGAAGAGAAGCCATATTGCCTGAGAACACATCCTAGTTCCTTCAATAGGAATTTGGGGCAGACAAAACCCATCTTGTTTGTTTTCCAATCAATAAAATGGAGATAATTCTAGAACCTAGCTTACAGAATTGTTGTGAAGATAAAATTCAGCTGATTCATAAGAAGTTCCCCTCAGCTGGCTTTCTAGAGAAGACAGAATCCTTCACCTCAGAAATCCAATACACTCAATATTGCCCCTTCTCTGGGGCCTGGTGACTTTGATCTCCAGAGTGTCCCTTGATGTCTTATTCAGATAGACCCCTGATGAGCCACCAGGACATAAGTACTCAGAGGGGAACCCCCATCCAGGAGCTCAGGCTGGAACCTCCGTCCACTCTGCACGGCCTGAAGTTGGTGGAGGTCTCCAGAGTAGGCAAAATCATGAGTGCAAGTGCTAGAGGTGGAGCTAGCAGAGTCTTGCCCCTCAAACATCATCCCTTCAAAACAACCTTTCCTTCAGAGACCACTCTTGGGCTAGATAAAACTTTTCAGTTTTATCTGATCCATCTAATTTTTTCTTCTTTCCCCAACTCCTTTCTGAATGCCTCAGGTGTATTCTGGTTTTAAACAATGCAATCTAAAAATTTGCACAAATGTTACCTCACTGATTCATCCTCCTGGCTACCTTTAAGGAGGAGATGACAGACAAGACCCCATTCTATGGATGAATAGAGTTCACAAAAGTTGAGAAATCTATTCAAAATCCCTTCAAACCTGGTTTCTGGCTTCCTGGAGGCAAGCAGTGGGTATGGCTAGTTCACACTGGTGGCCTGTTGACCCTGCCTAACCTGTCAAAGCTTCAGCATCTGTAGGGCTATAGAGCATCCTTGGGCCCAGAGTGGATTTCCAAAGGCCTTTGCCTTTGCCTGAAGGATAAGTAGTTGTTTGGCCCAGCCGAAGAGAAGAAAATTCATTCCAGACTCTGGCCTCATTTATTTAAACCATTTCCCAGGCACATATCAGCAGGCTCCCCTTCCAGCTGGCACCCTCTGGAGTTGGGGTAGGGCTCCTACTGGCTTTGCCCAACACTGGATTCCAAGCAATTGGTAGTTAAGAATGACAATGCTCTACAACTATCTTAGGAAGTTCTTCTCTGCTTTCCCCTGAATTCCTATAGTATTTCCAGTGTCCTGGCCACACATTGGTGGCAGAATGGAGTGGAGAATAATGGATGAGAAATCACATAGGGTTCAAACTCTGGCTCTGATTATTTCAGTAAAAAAATGCAGAATGCAACCATTTTATAGGTTGGTAGTGAGGATGAAGTGAAACTGGGGAGAAATGAGCACTAACCACTGTTATGTTAGCACTCACTCAGCTGTAGCCTACAGGCTCCCTGGTGCAGTGCCCAAGGTCAGCCACACACTGGTGCTTAGGAAGGCTTCCCTAACCTTCTGGGGCAGGCCCAGGTTCAGGGAGGTTGAGGACATAGAGTCTGAGGAAGAAGCTGAGCAACTCTAAGCCCCAGATGTTGAGGGAGGGAGGCCTGCAGAGCATGATGCTTAAAGGTTGAGTTCTGTTCCCAGCATTAGGTAGAGTCCAGGCAGCCTAAGGTGGGAAAGACTATGGCAGCAGAATTGGAGTGGTTTCAGACATGTCCCTGGGTCTCTGGTAGAGTCTGGTGCAGGGAGAAAAGGCATTTGAGGTAAGAGGGAGTGGAAGATGCAACACCCATGGGGTTTGCAGTTTTAACTCTCTGAGTTCTCAGACTTCAGCTCAAGTATGGGCTGGTGAGTGATAGGTAGACCCACAGAGTTTAGAACTCTGTCCCTTCAAGAGAGATCGAGAGTCCCTTTACTCCTAGGGCCCCTGGTAGCCTCCTACCCGCTTACAGGTTTCCCAGAAATCCAGCACCTCTCCCAGGCCCACTCTGATTCTTAAGCCGAGACGAGACTAGTAACCAACATTGCTCTATCTTCTGGTTATTTCCATGCACCTTCCAAAGCATGTGGTGACTTATCTGAGTCTCCAGTGCACACGCGTTCTGTTTCATCAACAAGTTGGTAACTTTGAGAGAACTGGATGTTGACAACTCTCTCCTGCCCCCAACCCAGTGTAAAATTCAATTTTTAAGTTTCAGCTGTAATTGCCTTGAACCCTTCTTAACGACAACTTGTGACCTGCCAAATGCAGTTCTTGGCTCTTAAGGTACTAATGAAATCCCTACCCTCACAGAACACAGGTTCACTTAAAAGGAAGCAGAATTTTCTGGGCTTTGGAGGGCAGTAAAAGAGCCCTTGAAATAGATGGCCCATACTCACAACCCTAGGCTTGCAGAAGACTACTCTTACAAGTTCATTCCAGGTAGGAAAGATCTACATTCTCCATGGCCTGAGTTAAAAGAAGCCAGTCTCTAGGCACATGAAAGGCAATACAGAGAAAGCTTTGAGGCCTACACTGAAATGGGTTTTGTTTACTTAGTAACACAGAACTTGAGTCTAGCAATCACTTTTCTGGAATATGCCTTAAATAGCATACCTGCAAAGTCCAGAGTGCTTGCTTGTAGAGAAGATCAGAAGTGCTGGGCTGAACAGTGTCCAGTGTAAGGGGCTTAGAGCTCTAAAGTCTGGTCTAAATTTATTTATTTTTAAAATATATTTTATTGATTTTTTTTAGAGAGAGAGAGGGATAGAGTTAGAAACATCAATGAGCTGCCTCCTGCATGCCCCCCACTGGGGATGGGCCGCAACCAAAGTACATGCCCTTGACCAGAATTGAACCCAGGACCTCTCAGTTTGCAGGCCGATGCTCTATCCACTGAGCCAAACTAGTTCTGGCAATCTGGTCTAAATTTAGAGTTAACATGTTTGCACTTTTATCCATACTCCTCTTAATAACATGGCAGCTATTGCTACCACTGCCAACTGCTGACTCTTCCTGCCTAAGTCAGGTGGTTTCCTCTCTGCTATTAAAGTGTCCACATTAATTAGATTGTTGGCCAATGTGGTTCTGTTGGTTGAGCTTTGTCCTGAGCACCAAAAGGTTGCTGGTTTGATTCCCAGTTTGGGCACATACCAAGTTGCTGGTTAGGTCTCCAGTCAAGGTGTGTGCAGGAGGTAACCAACTGACATTTCTTTCTTTCTCTTCCAATCTCTCTCTTGGGAAAAAAAAAAAAGAGAGAAACCAAGATGGCGGCATAGGTAAACACCTATTCTGCTGCCTCGCACAATTTCAAAACTACAACTAAAAGACAAAATGGACATCATCCAGAAACGTAGGAAGGCTGGCTGAGTGGAAATTCTACACGACTGGCTTTCTCAAGAGGGAGGGAGACAAAAACTCCTGACTGCACTAAACTCCAGTTCTGGGCGAGACTCTGGGGACTCAGACTCATTCAGGGAGAAACTGGACTATCTGGCAGTGGGCCGAATTCAAGGGCAGCTTTCTTTCAGAGGTGCTTGCAGTGATTACCATGGGACAATGAGACACAGGGGCCTCTTAGGGCAGGGCTGACAGGAAGCCAAGGCTGTCTGCTTTGTCCTGAGACTCTGCCCCATCCAAGCTGAGAACAGAGGCTTTTGGAAGTCTGGTCTCTTAAGGGTGTTTCCAATACAGTTCTCCCAGCATAGACACAGTTGATCCTCACTGCCAATTGGCCTGGAGGTCAATTCCTCCCAGTGATTTCAGCAAAAATCAAGGCTTATCTACAACAAGGCTGTGCACACAGCCTACAAAGGGGTGCACCAAGAGAGTTCATCTTAGGTAACTGGGGAGTCTGAACCACTGGGCTCTATAGGACATCTAGCATACAAAGACTCTACAAACTCAGGGAAGCAGCTAAAATGTGGAGCTAAAGAAACAGATCACAAACAAAAAAAAAATGGAGGAAAGTAAACAACTGGATATAGAGTTAAAAACCACGGTTATAATTTTTAAGAATTTTCTAGAAAAGGCCGATAAATTTAGCGAGACCCTAGAGGATATGAAAAAGGGCCAAGTAGAAATTAAGCATATACTGACTGAAATAAAAAATATTTATAAATAAAATATCTAACAGTAGACTAGAGGATTGCAAGAATCAAGTCAAAGATTTGAAATATGAAGAAGGAAAGAAACACCCAACTGGAAAAGCAAGAAGAAAAAAGAATCCAAAAATATGAATATAGTGTAAGGAGCCTCAGGGACAACTTCAAGCATACCAACATCAGAATTATGTGGGTTCCAGAAGAAGAGAGAGAGAGCAAGATACTGAAAAGTTATTTGAAGAAATAAGGACAGAAAACTTCCCACACCTGGTGAAAGAAATAGACTTACAAGTCCAGGAGTGCAGAGAACCCCGAACAAAAGAAATCCAGAGAGGACCACATCAAGGTACATCATAATTAAAAATTTCAAGAGCAAAAGGCAAAGAGAGAATATTAAAAGCAGCAAGAGAAAAACAGTTACCTACAAAGGAGCAACCATACAATTATCAGCTGATTTCTCAACAGAAACTATGAAGGCCAGACAGGAGTGGAAAGAAATATTCAAGTGATGAATAGCAAGAACCTACAACCAAGATTACTCTACCCAGCAAAGCTATCATTCAGAATTGAAGGTCAGATAAAGTGTTTCACAGATAAGAAAAAGCTAAAGGAGTTCATCACCACCAAACCAGTAGTATACGAAATGCTGAAAGGTATTCTTTAAAAAGAGAAAGAAAAAGAAAGTTAAAGATAAAAATTGTAAACAACAAATACATATCTATCAACAAGTGAATCTAAAAATCAAGTGAATAAAAAAATCTGATGAATAGAATTAACTAGTGAATATAATATAATCAGGGGCATAGAAAGGAAGTGGACTGACAATTCTCAGGGGTAAGGGGGATGCGGGAAGAAACTGGACAAAAATCATACACTTATGGATGAGGACAGTTGGAGGTGGGTAAGGGCAGAGGGTGGGGTGGAAACCGGGTGGAGGGGAGCTATGTAGGAAAAAAGAGGAACAGTTGTAATAATCTGAATAATAAAGATTAAATTAAAAAAATTTAAAAAATTAAAAATCAACAAAAACTTTTTTTTAAATTACTTAAAAAATTTTAGCTAGCCTGCCTTTGTATATGGAATCTGTGTGAGACCATATACCTTAAGGAACAGGCAGAGGCATGTGAATTCTGTAGCAGATGATACTCTACAAAGCTCTGACCATGCTCATACTGTCTGCCCAGCTTGGACACTTCTACTAGGGTCAAGCAGAGCCAGTTAACCAAGCCTCTAAACACACAGTACAAACCCAGGAAGGCTGAAATGTGACTGGCCACCAGGGAGCAATCTCACACAGCAAAGCTGCAGCCTTCTGAGCTCTGGGAAAAGTAGAAGGCTTTCATTTTTTCTTCCAGGACTAGTTTTTTCAGATTAGGAAGGGAATGAACAAAAATGTGGTCCAGATTAGCATAGATTATAAAATACAGAGGGCATAGGGTTAAGACATAACTGTGTCCACAACCAAATCCTTCCCAGCATGTCAGAATGGGAGAAGCACTGAAAGAACCCACAAAGTTCTATTCTGGTTTTTAGCATATTTTAAAATGAATTTATTTACATAGTAACGAGATGTCACAGAAAATACAGCCAAGTACCACAGCAAACCAAAGGGCAGCACCACCTGGTGACAGAGGGGAGTTTTCAGTGGTAGATTTATACAATTCTAAAATAAGTAGAAAGGTGAGGCTTCAGGAAAGAATAACAGAAAAAACATTTTCAAATATAAAGTGTAGGCAGACAATGGGGAATGAAAAAGATTGGAATACAGATTGTCATACTTCAAATTACTGTGAAAGACGACATCTTACTTTTCCCCTGATCTTGTACACAAATGCCATGCATATCAATAGAAAAATCCCAAACCAGTGTGTCATAACACAGCACTCTTTAAACTTGGTAAGATAAGGGATAAATGAGTAGTATCTGGAATAAGTTTTTTGAAGCAGTGTTGTATATCTTTTAAAAATGCTAGACAAAAGCCTAGGGCTCATTCAGCATTCAAGTTGTGATGGGTACAAACACACTCCCTTTCCCCACACTATCAGGGCAAAGTGACTTGTTCATAATACAATAATATTCATAGCAAAATATAGGACTCTATACTGCTGCTAGATTAAAAAATTTCCAATCTTTTTTGGTTCCCTGAAAGTTTCTTAAAGAAAACATGGATGATGGAATGCAGGCCTCTGCAGTCCACCTAGGTGGGGAAAACTTCTAGCAGTGGCTGATACAAAAATCTATTCTAATTTCAAACAGCGGCAGAGAGAATGTGTTTAGCAGCTGTGTAGCACCTTGTACATTCTCGGCACTTAAAATACTAAACAGTGATGATGAGTGGTAATCACCTCTGTAGGAAGGTTTATAAAAGCTATAATATGTTAAGAAATTTCTCAAGAGTTTTTTAAACCACCTATTGAAACTACCATATCTCTTTTTAAAAATCCTCAGGCTCAGAATCACATGTATATGAATGATGTTTCCAGGCTAAAGTTCATGAAACAGACACAGTCATATCAAGGGGAGAGAGAATAGTTTCTTCTCCTTAAATACTAAGGAACTTCATAGGCTGCCCAAGGCTTTCCTCCTTATCATCTCCTTCCTCTTTTTGCCCCCTAACACACAACATGAATTTGTAAAAAACAGATTCTTTTTTGAGAATGGATTGCTTTATTAGCCAAATACTTTCAGTGTATGTGAATTCTCCTTCCATGGCATGTCATACCTCAACCTCACCACTTTAGAAGCATCAGGACAGAAAGGCCTAAAATAGAAAATCTTTGGTACAATTTCTATCTAGGCTCTTGTACTGCAGCTCTTTTGCATCCTTTATGGCACATTTATGAAATCCCCACTTTTGGCGCAGCTTTAAGGATGGACAGCTTAACTTTGATGCAGACTTTAGGAAGAGCAGCACTTGAATTTGTCTTGGAACAGCACTTTGGGCCTTTGAGAATATAAGCTTCAATGGGGTAAATCTAATAAATCCATTTTCGGGGTAGCCATCCTGTTCACTCATTAAGACTGGACCAGAATTTTCAATCTTTTTATCAATTAGCAAGGGGAATAAAAACATGTCAGACTTAGCTTAAAGAGTCAAGTTCCTCTCTTCCCTTTCTAAGATATTCATACTTTATTTATACATCTAGAATAATATGGAATGTAATATAATATCATAAGCCCAACCCAATTTCTAAGACTAACCTGTATTTTTTTTTCTTTTTTTTCAGATCACTTCTGGTAAAATATAGGGGGAAATTCTAGTTACAGGTTACTTCCCAGCACCATAGTATTCTTAATACCAATTTGGGAAGATGAGTGCAATCCTTCTATACCCTACTACTTAGTAGGCTTCGAAGATCTTAGATGGGAATCCTATACCGCTAAAAACTTTGAAATACAATTTTAGGTAGCTTTACTCCCAGATATTTTATGAATATTTCTAGAGGTTTAAATCTCAAACTTATTCCGAGTTTGAAAACAAAACTGATCTCCACTTAAATCTATAATGAAAAGCTACTCACTCTTAAGATCCTAACAAATCTATTTTACTATTAGGTCCCTAACATCAGTAGTGTGGAAGTTTGTGTCCCCCTCTATCCCTCACCCATTTCATCTTCAGAGGCCAAAACTTGAAACCCAAGGCCATACTCATGGCTTCCAATTCTAACTTAGCTAGTGGCTGGTAGACCTATTCATGATTCTTCTTCTTCTTTTTTTTAATCCTCACTCCACGATATTTTTTCCACTGATTTCTAGAAAGAGTGGAAGAGAGGGAGGGAAGAGAGACACATTGATTGGCTGTCTCCTGCACACATCCCTGGGTACATGTCCTTGACCAGGAATTAAACCTGTGACCCTTTGGTCTGCAGGCTGATGTTCTAACCACTGAGCACAAACAGCCAGGGCTTATGATTCTTTATTGTCAATTCCATATATTACAAGTGTTCTTTTCCTCATCCTGCTGTTACTTTTCATGAACTAGTGCCTGGGCATCGCATTATTGTGCATATACCAAAGGGGCTCTTCTCAGACTAGCATGGGAGATCTCTCGTAGTCCTACTTCTCTTTGTGGAACATCTGATTCTCTTCCTTCCTAGACTAGTTTATCACTCTGCTGAGTCACTTTGTTATACATTAAGTTTTGGTCATGGCTACTCCAGTCATTGTTCTGTTTCTCCAGCACCCAAATGTGTCAGAGAGATTGTTCTTGCTCATGTGGTTTAAGGAAAAGTTTCAATAGCAGCTTTATTATTTGAACTCTCAAAATAAATGGAAGAAACTATAGTACAGACTTCAGTAGAAAAGAAAGTAAATTTCCAATCACTATTAAAGACGTGAAGTACTTGAAAAAATTTAAAGTGCTAGTCTTGTTACAGTCCAAAACTCATACTAGTATATACATATACATATACATATACATATACATATACATATACATATACATATACATATACATATACATATACATATACAGTGGTACCTCGAAATACGAGTTTAATTCGTTCTGTAACCTTGAGGCGTGGGAAACTATGAGACGCTCGAGTCTCGGTAAACTGATGGGTCGTGTGCAGCCGGCCGATCCGCGCGATTACTCGTATCTCAACTGTTGCTCGTATTTCAAAGCAAAAATCACTCGCTCGACGGCTTGTATCTCAAAAATCTCGTATGTAAGGGCACTCGTATCTCGAGGTACCACTGTACATATGCATATGCATATACATATACATATACATATACATATACGTATATACATGCCTGTCTGTATCTGAGAATAAGGTTTCTTTTCAGTTGATGAATTCAAAGTCCTACTACAATTAAAATAGAAATGCATTATTGAGATATTAGATTAACTGAATTACATTATTTTGGAAAAATATTCTGAAGATCAATGTTGAGTATTTCTTGCCCAGACCTAAGTTACTTAGTCTATTTGGCTCTAACCTGTAACACCACCTTCCCTTTTCTCCCTCATATTCTTTTGCCATCACTCAGAGAAAAATTAATGTAGCCCCTTGTCTCTGGGAAACCTGAGGCCCTTCTATGATAATTGGCATTTATCTTTTATACTTAATAAATCTGAATATAAAAACAGTACTACATATCTGATATAAAGGGATGCTTGGTTTACCATTGTTATATTATAATGGTAGCGGGTGTCCATGCTTATTGTATTATAGAATTAAAATGAGGAAGACTAGATCCAAGTCAAAACAGAAAAAGAAAAAAGAAAGAAAAGATACTTAGAGAACATATAGAGGGACTAGGAGACTTTTGACTTTAAATATGAAACCTCATTAAATAGTCAACATTAAAATTTACATGGGCAAGGCACAAGAGTGACATTGAGAAAGTGTCTCAATATGCAAACCATCAGGGAATGGGAATAGGGGGAGAAAGCTGGGAAGGGAATGTGCTTGTTGACACAGTCAGTGGTCGGCATGCTGCTACTTCAGTGTATAATTAGGCAAGGAGTTATGTGCACATGGGCTATGCTAAAGCGAACCAAGCCCCAAAGTACAGCCATGCCACAGGACACTGAGTGGACTGCTAGCCTGCAGTGGTATGCCCACTCTATGGCCACTTTTAGGGGCAGAGCCCTGCACTCTGACTAGAGGAGGCAATACTCATTGTGAGCCATCCAGCTTTTTCCTTTGGGAGTCCTGTACTGTTGGCAGGAGGACAGGGGCAGCCTCCAAATAGAGCCAGAGGCCCCATTCTGAAGAAGGAAGAAGAAAGAAGAAGAAAGAAGAGCCAAAACCGGTTTAGCTCAGTGGATAGAGTGTTGGCCTGCAGACTGAAAGGTCCCAGGTTCGATTCTGATCAAGGGCATGTATCTTGGTTGCGGGCACATCCCCAGTAGGGGACGTGCAGGAGGTGGCTGATCGATGTCTCTCTCTCATCGATATTTCTAACTCTCTATCCCTCTCCCTTCCTCTCTGTAAAAATCAATAAAATTATATATATATATATATATGTATATGTATAAAAAGAAGAAAGGAAGAAGAAGCACAATAAAATACATTCTTTTCTGTTCTTGATACTCTTTGATATAGGTGAGTCACATGAAAACCTGTTAAAAATGTTAAAAACAGAAATTTCAAAAGGCCATTAATGTGCTATCTAAGTAATACTGCACATCCAGTCCTAACTTTAAGAAACCCTACACTAGGAGTTGAGGGTCCCAAAAGCTCCATCACTGACTAGGTGCAGAGAACATGTCTATCAAGTCTGCCACAGGTTGTTCTCCCAGAAGTCTGGACCCTCCCTAATTCTATCATGCATGTGTACACACATAGGCACACATGTGTATGGACACTAATATTGTCCGAATGACTTCTGGGATTGCAAGATTGAAATAAACATATACTTATAGTTTTGAATAAAACAAGCATACACACACTCACACCCTCCCATGGAAGATGTCTCTTAGCGTAAATATGTGCCAGGGGAAGAAGGGAAAGATTTCTATAGATTTTGCTTCACATAAAGTTGCAACATAAACACTGTAATACACAGCTTAAAAATACATAGAAAAATTGCACATTTATCCATAGGAAAGGAGCACAGACCTCACATACTGTAAACAGCTTTCAGCCACCCCTCTCAGCCATCAAAATTCCCTGTCAGCTATGCTCCAGAGCCGTTTCAGGATCGTAAGGAGCAATGTGCCAGGGCAACTGGGAGGCAGTCTCTCCAGAAAATGTCAGCATCCTGAGGAGGTGGTCAGCAGCAGTCTTATCCGTGGCCTTCTTCCCTACTCCTGCCTCTGGCAATTATAATAGCCATCTGTGCCATGCCATATAAGGAAATGTTGTAGGTGGACTGACAGCTGTTTCATTCAGGGCAGTTATCTATAGTATTTGGCAGACTAGTTAATACTGGCTACTGATAGAAGGAAGCTGGCCAATTAATGCTTGAGAGAAAAAGTTATAATCTGGGTACCACTAGCCCAGGCTACTAACTTTGACAGTAATCAAAGAACAGTACTTTAAACTCTATTCCCCAATGTCCCTAGAGAACTGCACATGCAGAAATATCATCCTTCTATATTGCCAGTTCTTTACAAGATCCAAACTGCACTCCACTCTGATGAGGAATGGGTGACACTACTGTGGGTCAGCTCTGTAACAAACCATAGGTGGCCAATAAACCTGAACTTCATTGGCAAGTGGGGACGGAGTAAAGGTGAAGGAGAATGAGGCAGCAGCAGCAGAGGGGAAATTATTTAGGCCATCCTTCATGCAGTACACCTCCTTATTGATAACAGAAATAAAAAGGGTCCATGATCCAAGGGATGGGTTTTCTCCTTGTCCTTCTACTACCCACTGAAACGAAGAATATAGTCCCAGGAACCAAAATTGGGTGGACACTAAGCATGGCAGTTCTGCTTGGTAATGAAGGAAAAAAGTCTTCTGTAAGAGTTTAGTGGATGATGGTAAGAATTGGCCAAATCTATCTATTGCTAGGAAGAATAAATACTTGATGTTAAAAAGACAGGTAAAATTCAGAATTATGGAGCAACTGGACATAACTCACTTGAGTTCATACCAAAGGAGCTGTCCGTCCCTTCAAAAATGTTCATTTTCATTTTTTTTACCTGGATGTGTGGGACAATTAGGGTGAGAAGTGCTCCAAAGGAAAGTAAACTGAATGTTTGTGCAATTGAAATTCTGTGAAGTTAAGACAGACTAAGCTTATTACTTGATTTGAAGCTGTGGATAACCTTCAGAGTAAATGCATTTGTTGGTGGACAGGAATGAACAGTTTCTCTCCTCTTTCCTTGAATTCTGTGTGAGTACTAGGATGTAAAGGTGTATGGGTGTCTTGAAGAAGGAGAAGATAAAAAAGCAGCAACCAGGATACATTAACGGTGTTGCAGGATTTTCACAATACAACTGAGGGAGTCTGGAGTGGCAAAAGCCAAATACTGAGCACATAACCAGTCCTCAAGGCTGATCCCACCCACTCTATCTAGGGACTTCTCAGCAAACTTGATCATTAGCAGTGTTCGCTTGATGTCCAGCCAGTTTTGGAGCAGGGCATTCCTCTGCACTGGGCTGGAGGCAGTGGTGAAAGCGTGGAAGAGATCTTCCCGAGGACCCCAGAGCAGACACTGGAGGATACCTCTAGCATCAGAAATGAGGATACGCTCAGAAGGATTGGGGTTCAGGAGGCAGCTGGCCAGCTGCTGAAGGCCCCAAGAATAGGGGGAGCGGAGTGGGATTTGAGGCAGGTCTGCTCGAGTGTACTCCTTCTCCTTCAGTTCTGGGTTCTCATCAAAGGGGTTGGGCAGGTGTAGCATTTCATAGATGAGGATCCCTGTCTGGAACTCATCACACTTTTTGTACTGGGTGGCTGTTATGATCTCTGGGGCAAGGCGGGACTGGTCACGGAGGATCTCAGGATCCACCAGGTGGCTCTTCTGCTTGGCCTGAGAGAAGTTGCTTACTATAAGCCTTGTGAGACAAGATGAGGTGGGATTGAGTTCTTTAGGCCCAAGGCACTGGGTGGTTCCCCCTAGCTGGTAGTGGACAAGCAGCAGGTTCTCCAGACGTAGATCGCAGTGAGTGACGTGGTAGGGTTTGAGGTGTTCAAGGCCAGAGCACAGCTGTAACAGCAGCAAACACACTTGCCTCTCATACAAATCAGGGCTTTTCCCATGCTGTTTTAAAGAGTACTGCACAAAATCAGCCACAGTGAGATAGGGAACCTCTCTGGTGATGACTACAACGTGACTTCTCTGCTTCTTGCTAATGACTCCCTGGCTTTCTTTCTGGGATGACTCTATTTCAAAGCAAGACTCTGGGCTTTTCCCATCAATTTCTCCTTTCATTTCTTCTTCATTCTCCTGTATTTCTTTCTCTTCCTCTTCAGGAGCATCAGGATCCTCCCAGGGAAGCAGACGCTTAGGAACTTCAGCAAGGAAATGGCCACAGTCCTGTTGAATATTAAAATGGACAGCCAGACTCTGCCGAATAGCCAAGCTGTGATAATACTGCTGAGATTCTTTAGCTTTGCTCTTACAGATCTGAAAGAAGAAAGCAAATAATACAATTTAAATACATACACTTTCATATCCAGGCTTGCAATAAGGAGGATTAATGGGAAGGTGACTGGTTAGGAATAAAGTGTTATAGTGAAGTCTTCAGAAAGGGTAGTCCTGTACTGAATAATAGTAACAACGACTATCTAAATGCTTAGTACTTTATATGTATTATCTATAGTCCTCACACTAACTCTTCAAAGTAGGCTAAGTATCTAAGAATTAAAAAAAAAAAAAAAGTGCAAGGGCATCTCAGCGCTATCAGTTTGCACCTTCTTCCCTTACCCAGTATTTTCTCTACCAGGTATCAAAGTAATTTTTTAGTACCCCATTTTCATTTACCAGTAATCAGGAGAGTGTCATGTGATGGTTACCACTGAGGCACTCACGATCACTGGCAAGGTAAAGATAAAGATTTGAGAGAATCACTGCAAAACCAACATTTCAATGGCAGGATTTTGAGTTTCATGTTTTCTCTTAACATACCTTATTTAAGGCATAATATTCAGCCAATAAGTCCTTTCAAAAGCAACTTTATTAAGTGGTTATGAATCAAGGAAGAGGTTTTGTTAAAAAACATTAGCCTAGAGTCCTACATGCTAAATCAACAATTGTATTTCTAGTCTTAAAAGGTTAAGAAAGCAAAAAATAAAATCCCCCTTAAACTGATTATCCTCATGATATGAGATGGAGAAGCTGGCAATGGAAAACTCAGCCTGATCAGGAGAGCTTCTCTGCAACTTATTAACTGAGGAACACATTTTCTGCTCTTTCTCCTCAGAGGAGCACTGTCATATTTCACAGACATCAAAGTCCCCAGCAACAGGCACTTTGCCTGTTTATTGTACTACTTCAGAAATAAAGCAAAATTTTAAAAAGATTTTCTAGTCATTCTTATTTAAAAAGAAAAATGTGCACATTCTTAGGATACTCCCCAGTTCTGAGAAGGAGCATATTATGATTTCTATTCAAACACATATTTTTTAAAAAGGCCAAAAGCAAAGGAATATCAGGGGGAAAGGAATATCCCTCTTTAACTTACAGTATTTATATACATTGATTATAGTTGGAGGCTTGAGCTTGGCACAGATATCTCTCTTTCTCTCTCTGAAAATAAGTTTCTTTAAGTCTTCTACTATCTGCCTATCAGTCTGAGGGTATAATAAGCATTTCCTCTTTAAATAAACTTCTGGTCTTGAAACAGAGATATCCCTAGGTTGAATTCAAGTTCAAATATATATCTTGCAGAAAATATTATCTTTAGAAAGCTCTCAATGTCCCAGCACATGCAATATAACATATATTCTTATATGCTCATCAATCACAACATGAATTCTTTCTATATTGTACTACTGACAATATTTCATGTTTATGTGTCACCAGATATTTAAAAATCCTATACTAGTCATCATTTAGTTGTGTGGAGTTGGATCCAAGACACAGCATCATTAACTCCATTTCCATTTGTAATAATTTGCTCAATATCACATTGCCTGCTCTCCTCAGTCTTTGAAAAGTCAATCAAATAGTACTGAGTTTGGCTGCCTGAGACTGAGTAATTAAACTCTAGCTGTCACATTATAGAAAGGACATTCACCAAGGACTTAGGAGATCTGGGATGTAGCCCCACCACTAACTGTGTAATTTTGAACATTTCACTTTATTTCTCTGTGTCCCAGTCTTCCAGATAAAGGAGACAATATTAAGAATACTGAAACCTATTTTATAGGACAGTGGCCATGAAAAAATGAAGTCAAGTATGTAGACTATATCTATAAATCTCAAAGTTGCACAAATGTAACGTTGATAATGATAAAAACAATTAACAACTTGCAAACAAAGAGTGCAAGACAAAAAATGAATACTTCTTTTGAGTACGGAAAGTCACTTGTCCTAGCAGTGAGGCTTTCTGACCATTGGTTTGGTAGAGGGCAGCTGAAGTTCAACACCTCCTTGCTAGGGCCAGCCCTGACAAACTGATTCAAAATAGGCCAACCTAAGGCTTAGAGAAAAGAGAGAAGAAGAGAAAGAGAAAAGAGGAGAGAGAAGAGAAAGAGAAAGAACATAAGTGAACTATTTGGCCAATCTACAGTTTTCACTATGTCAAATTGCACTAAACATACACACAGATACACAACAACTTGCTACCTTCTGGTTTGGCATTAGAAACAAAGAAGATATTTTAATTGTGATTACTATTCTAAATGTGATACTCTAAT
This sequence comes from Lasiurus borealis, assembly GCA_004026805.1. NCBI lineage: Eukaryota > Metazoa > Chordata > Mammalia > Chiroptera > Vespertilionidae > Lasiurus > Lasiurus borealis. The sequence continues at coordinate 21,443 of PVJN01010497.1, read as the reverse complement.
TGTGTCTACACACAAAAAAATTTTTTTGTAAGATTCCCGAGGTTTGTGAGAACATGGATACTACAACAAGGATTTTTGTTTAGCTTCACAGATTAACTTGAGATAAAGGTTTAAAATGATTTATGAAGAAGAAATGATAAACTTCCCAGCTATTTTGCATGCTCTAAAGCAGTGGTTCTCAACCTGTGGGTCGCGACCCCTTTGGGGTAGAACGACACTTTCGCAGGGGTCGCCTAAGACCATCGGAAAACACAGGTATTTACATTATAATTCATAACAATAGCAAAATTACAGTTATGAAGTATGGTTGGGAGTCACCACAACATGAGGAACTGTATTGAAGGGTCGCGGTATTAGAAAGGTTGAGAACCACTGCTCTAAAGGAAAATGGTCTGCCTAAATGGCCAAACTGAGGAGATGACACTTCTTCATCTCTTCATCTTACAATATGTAAAAAGACTGCAGAATAATAGGTCACTCTAGTTTTAAGGGAAAAGAAAAAAGGGAGAATACTGGGAGTATGAAAGAGGGAAGCAAAATACTAGGGCTTTTAAGTGGCACATAACTATGAAAACAGTTACAAGCAAAACAGATTTATAGAGATTTCCATAAAGGATTTGTCATATGATGTTGATCTCACAAATCTTTATTAAAGAGTCTCTGCAATGCTGTTAAGAGTATTAAATTGTTCTATGAACCACATGGTAGCCATTTTTCAAATATTAATAACTTGACTTTTAGTTTTAAAAAAAAAACCCTCAAAGTAACCTCACTTCAAATTTCTAGTTCCAAAAGTTATTTCAGAAATTTAGCCACTCTTTCCAGAACAAATGAACAGGACTCCTCCTGTTTTTTCTTTCTTCTCTTACCCAGCATTTTCTCTACCAGGTATTAGTAACTTCATAGCCTCCAATTTTCATTTATCTTTTTAAAAAGAAATTCACAGTCCTTCCTTACAAAGAGTAACTGCCTTAAACTGGAGATATCTCAAGAAAGATTCCACTCCTCAGGTAGAATGATTTCCACAGAACTCCTAGGCTCCCTCGAATTTTGAAATAGGAACAAAACTAGAACTTGAATGGTCTCATATCTTTAATTAGGATTCCCCTTTTTAAAAGGGATGAAAATCATGTCACATTTTTTTTGACTATGTATGAGAAAACTCATTTAAAAGGCTATCAGTTTTGTCAGGTTCTGTACTGTCTACTTTTTCTGAAAAAGGGGAAAGAGAACCCTACTATAGCTTGAGCCACAGCAATATTAGAAGGAAACGCAATATCGAGACCAGGAGTGATTTACTTGTAAACTGGCAACGGGAGAACAAAACCAGGCTGATGAAAGTTGAATCTTATAAAATATGTCATAGGTCCTCTTTCTGGAATAGTTCTGGGTTCTAAGAAGGTGGCAATGCCAAATTCATAAAAAAGGAACTCTTTATGAGAAGAGCACAGAGGGGAGAGGCACACCTTCCTCCGTTATTTCTCCAAAGGGTGCCCAAAGAACGTCAAAGGGATAGCCAGCTAGCTGGTCATTATACACCTGACAAAGTGAATAACACACTGTCACAAAAACAGAGGCTTGAGCGGAAATTGAGTGCTTGTCTGAGTTAATGAAGATGAGTGAGGACAGAGAAGGGGAAGGAGAAATACCGATTAATATCAATTGATTCAAACAATTATCTGATGGTGCCTCAGAACTTCCAAGCTGTAGGTCAAATACTGTAGGGTGGGGATTCCTCAACCACTGACAAGTCATCTGTTGGGAAATGGGAAAAACAAAAACAAACCATGCTTCTAGAATCAGAGCCAAATTACCCCTAACTGAGAACTTCTCAGATGCAGGTCGAAGGACATAATGCTTACACAGGCCCAATCTTAGTGGGAAAACAGCTTAACAATGATTCCTCGCACACAATCCAAAAAGTTTAATTTCATATGTTCACTTCAGGACAGGGGCTCTTTTTCTGTGTTGTTCATGGCAACTGATCTACATACCTTTCGGCTAATTTGCCCATTAGAAAACATTTATGTTTGTAATAATAATCTCAATTTAGTTAACTTATACAGCTTTGATGATAAGGCCCCATTAAAGAAACTGAAAGGAGAAGACAACATTACAGTATATATTCAATACCACTGACCCCTTCTTTTCAGCTTTACTACTCTTTCAATACTGAGTAGTGGAACAGATAACCAGTTTAAAGCAACAAAGTAGGAAGGTGGGGAGAAAAGGTAGATATTTGGCAAAACAGGATGCATACCTATGGAATAAATTAGTCCCTGAATGGAGAGGTATTATCCATTCTTCCTTATGTGACTCTTCCTCCCAAAGGCTCCTTGAAATACTGGTGCTTGGAGGGGGTGTGCTCTCTGTCCTCTTTTCTCATTGATTCTCTTTGTCAAGATCATAGCTTGCTTGATATATTGCTGGTTTCCACATCTACATTTGTAACCCAAATTTGTGTCTGGGATTTAAATTCATATGTACAATGGCCTACTTGATTTCTCCCTATATATGCCCTATCCTATAGATGCCTTAGATTCAACATAACCAAACCTGAACTCTTCTACACACCGAATTCCTGTTCTTTTGGTACCCCCTCTCTTGGTGAATGAAGTTGTTATCTGTCCCAACTTCTATTTCTCCATTATCTGTATTACCAATTTCTATTGATTTTCTTCCCAAATAACTTTTAAATTATTCTTTCTTCCATCTCTGTTGCTACTATTAGCATTTTCCTAGAACACTATAAAATATTTCCAATTGGTCTCCCTGCCTCTCATGTGATTTCCCTCAAAAACCTTCCACATGGCCACTAGAGCCACCTTAAAAAAATAAATAAAGAAAAGAAAAGGATATTGTCTGCCTATTTAAACTTCTTAGCCACTCCCCATTATCTTAACAGCATAAGGTCCTGGGCTGGCCTCTCTTTCACTTTTGCCATATTGAACTGCCTATAGCCAGCCCCCTCTTAACCACTCCATATGTTTTCTCTGTTTGGGGCCCCACTTCATAGTTCATCTGCCTAAGAGACTCTTACCTATTCTTTCAAAGCCCTTCTCATGTATCACTTTTGTCAGAGAGAGAAAATGCTAAATATTCCAAACTTCCTTTCTGTGTTTTTTCTATATCTATGCATGTCCCTATTATTAGTTATCACATTTTTTGTCTGCCTTAAAAGCAGATTTTTGTATATCTAGGGTCTAGCACAGAGCAAGGTACACAGTACATGGTAAATACATATATACAAATTACTGAGTAAGGCTCCATGTGATCTGGAGTAACTACAGGGCTTATTTACTCAGCACAGTTGGAATATAGGAACAGCTTTTATTAAACAGATGGAAGTTGACAGGGTGATGGGGAGGAAGCAATCGCAGAAAAATCTGAGTAAATAAATACTCATAACCTGACTACACAAATAAGTAAAAAATGTGATCTGTCCACTGAGTCCAGGCCAGTTAAGTCATTTTGCTGCACAAAACTACATAAAAATAACATTACTCTTGATCAATCTATTCAATTTTCTCTCCCCCCCTCCCAAAAGAAAGCAATAATTACAAAATACAGGATTCTTTGATAACATTTTATATTGGCTTTATTTTTCCATTATTAGCCCAGCTGGCCTAGTATGCCTTCAGCCTACTTCCACTTTATCAGCAGGAGATTTCATTTTCAGCACAAAAGAAAATCATGAGTGTTCCTGAGCCAATTCTCCAGACTGACAGAATGACACCCAGGATGTTCATACTAAAATAATCGAGGCACAGAGCAATACAATACCTAGCTCAGGTCCCAGAGTAGGAATTAAATTAATTTGAATCACTAAGCATAAGGCTCTCCAGTTCCATCCAGGTTGCTGCAAATGGTAAGAATTCCTTCTTTTTAATGGCAGCATAGAATTCCATTGTGTAGATGTACCACAGTTTTCTGATCCACTCATCTGCTGACGGGCTCCTAGGCTGTTTCCAAATTGTAGCTATTGTAAATTGTGCTGCTATGAACATAGGGGTGCATAAATCCTTTCTGATTGGTGTTTGTGATTTCTTAGGATAAATTCCTAAGAGTGGGATTATAGGGTCAAATGGGAGATCCATTTTTAGTTTTCTGAGGAAACTCCATACTGTTCTCCACAATGAACATAGACACGGGAGGGGGGGGGTTGGGATATGCCTGGGAGGGAGGGGGGGCAATGGGGAGATATGTATAAAAAGTTAATTAAAAAAATTTAATTTGAATCAAATTTATAATTCTCAGTTATATCCTCTCACCTCACTATTAAAAATAATGGCTCTCAGAGAGAACCAAGATGGCAGTGTAAGTAAGTAAACACCTGTACTTACATCCTCCCACAGCCATATCAAAATTACAACTAAACAACAGAACAACCATCATTCAGAACTGCCTGAAAGCTGGCTGAATGGAAGTCCCATAACTAGAGAAGTAAAGAAAAAAGCACACTAAGACTGGTGGGAGGAGCAGAGGCACCAAATAGGCTGGACCAGCACCTGGTTTTCAGCTTTTTTAATTGGGAGGGAGATCGTTTCAGTGGAGGCCCCTCATGAAGAGCAAGGGGTCCCAGCCCCACACCAGACACCCAGCCCAGGCTCCCAGAGTTCAAAATACAACTCCACATAACTGCAGGCTGTAAGAACCAGCAGGGGTTGGGGTTCAGTGACACAGAGGCTACTGGTGACCAATCTGTTCTATTAGAGGGCTGGCACATGAAATAAACTTACTAGGTCCTGCTTCCTTTGAGTTCCAGCACGAGGGCGAGGCTCTGGGGGCCCAGACACATATGAGGAGGAACTGAATTGTTTGGCATCAGAGCAGGAACTCAGGGGTGGCTTTCTCTCAGACAGAGGTACTCACAGGGATCACTATTCCTGTGTTGGAACCTCCTCGGTCACAGGGCTAACTGGCAATGATTTCTGTTTGCTCCACTGGTGATTTCCTAAGACCCTGTCCCATCCAATTTATAGCCCCACCCAACCTGTGTGTAGAAGCTTTTGCCTATGAATGGCCTGTCCTTGCTCAGGCTTCAGATTTTGCTAAGATCTCTCAAGGAAGCTGCACCTGGGCCAAACCTATCAATAAAAGGCACAAGATCCAGCACTAAAATCAGCTGGCCTTGTTTCACTTGATACACATAGAAGAAATCTGCAGATCTCTCTTTAGCTCCTGCTGGGTAGCCCCAGGCACTGGCTGACTTTGCACTTCCCTGGAGACCCAAGAGCCAGTAAATCCAGTGGACAGTGTCAGACCATACCAGATTACAACTTACATATACATAAGCAACACACTCAAAGGGCAGACTCAGTGAGCACCAAAGCTCCACTGAAGCAAGTCCTGCTACATAGGGGTATCTCCTGCAGAGCAGCTCTCCCACTGTGGTCACAGCTGGTCCTCACAGCCAATTGGCCTGGAGATTAATTCCTCCCAGGGACACCAAGAGCAATCAAGGCTCAATTACAACAAGACTGTACACACAGCCCATAAAGGGATGCACCTAGAGTGCACAGCTCTGGTGACTGGAGAGGCTAAGCCATTGTGCCTATAGAACACTAACTCAAGGAGACATAGCAGCTCTACCCAATATATAGAAATAAACACAGAGAAGCAGCCAAAATGAGGAGACAAAGAAACATGTCACAAATGAAAGAAATGGAAGAAAGCAAACTAGTGGATATGAAGTTCAAAACCACATTATAAGATTACTTAAGAATCTTAATGAGACTTTCAAGGATCTTAGTGAGAATGTCAAACACATGAAAAAGGACCAGTCAGAACTTAAGCATACACCTATTGAAATAAAGAATAATATACAGAGATTAAACAGTAGAGTAGAGGATTCTGATAATCAAATCAATGATTTGAAATATGAGGAAGCAAAAAAACACCCAATCAGAAGAGCAAAAAGAAAAAAGAATCCCAAAATAAGAAGATAGTATAAGGAGGCTTTGGGACAACTTCAACTCTACCAACATCTGCATTATGGGGGTACCAGAAGTAGAAGGGAGAGAGCAAGATATTTAAAACCTATTTGAAGAAATAATGATAGAAAATTTCCCATGCCTGGTGAAAGAAATAAGAGGACAAGTCCAGGAAGTACAGAGAGTCCTAAACAAGAAAAACCTCAAAAAGGACCATACCAAGACACATTATAATTAAAATGCCAAGGGCTGCCAAAACTGGTTTGGCTCAGTGGATAGAGCATAGGCCTGCAGACTCAAAGGTCCCAGGTTCAATTCCAGTCAAGGGCATGTACCTTGGTTGCGGGCACATCCCCAGTAGGGGGCGTGCAAGATGTCATTTACCAGTCAGGGACAACATTGAAGCACAACAGGATCACTCTACTGATAAAGTATGATAGGTTCCATTTAGGACTCAGGAGGCAGCCTACTATGAAGCTGATTTCCCTATGCAAAAGTAATTGTTCCTTGTTGGTCTCAGTTTCCTCCTGTATTGAATGATGAAGGTTAACTTGAGTCTCTTTGAGGGTTATAGGTATGGTCAGTAGCTACCCAATTCTTTGAAAGGGACAAAAAGCAAGCTAGATTTTACTTACAGCAGGGAAGGGCTGGAGGCCATCCACTATGTAGCCCACAGAGATAAATGGTCCTATCTATGTAGCTAACCAGAAGGTAGTAGTGAGGAGTTAAAAGGATACATGAAGAAGACAGAAATAGGAGTTAAAGACTAAAGACTGTCTGGGCATTGATTTGGCCAAAATAGTTAAAAAGTAGGCTAGGCCAAGACTGGTTTGGCTCAGTGGATAGAGCATCAGCCTGCGGACTGAAAGGTCCCAGGTTCAATTCCGGTCGAGAGCACGTACCTTGGTTGCGGGCACATCCCCAGTAGGGGGTGTGCAGGAGGCAGCAGATCGATGTTTCTAACTTTCTATCTCTCTCCCTTCCTCTCTGTAAAAAAATCAATAAAATATATTAAAAAAAAAAAAAGTAGGCGAGGCTTATTGCCTGCACAACCTCCCCATTCCTTACTCCCTGTAACTCCCTGTATACCAAGGTTGTATTTTCTTAAGGTTTACCAGAAATTGAAAACTCCTACCTTCTCCTTTTCTGCTCATCCCTTCTGCAACCTTGGACTCTCTGATCTATGGGTCCTCCCTTTTTGGTACTTCTTTCCAAATTCTCCTAATTTGGATCCTCTAGATGTGTGGGCCTTTCCTTTCCCAATTTGTAGGCTCTATGACTAAAATCTCATACATTTCCACAATTTTAACTAAATCAAGTCTATGAGAGGACAGGGTAGCCATGATCTCTCTTCTGAATACCTCATAAACAGCTTATCTTCCCATTGCATATTTCAGTTAATACCATCACCACTCTCCTGGACTTATTGCTCCTTGAAATCTTAGCATTACTGCTCTCATCCCATATCCAGCCACTCACCAGACATGGTATACCACCTGCCTCAGTTCTTTTACCATCTGCCCCTTCTTTTCCACTATCTTATTTCAGGGTCTCATTATTATTTACCTGGACTATTCTAAGATCATAATGACTGGCTTCTTTGCTTCCATTCCTGGACTTTTCCACCATAGTTCTCTTCCAAAATCATTCTTCTAATGCTATGTTTCTTATTTAAAAATCTTTAGTGACTTCCCACAAAAAATAAAGTCAACCTCTTAAGTTCATAATTCAAAGATTCTAAATTTGGTCCCAAATCTCTCCATAGCTTAATTTTCCACTATTCTCTACATGCACTACATTCACTATAATGTGGACACAAGAGTGACTTTTTTATTGGCCCTGAGATAAGTGTTAACAATGACTTTGTTCATTCATTCCTCTTTACATTTTTATACCGCTCTGAACTTTCAATATAATGTCTTCTTTAAGAATTACTGATTCCTTTGTATTTCCCATTGTAATATAAGGTAATTGAGGGCAAGGTCTTTGTCCCTCCCTCCCCACTCCCCGGAGCATGTGACCTTACAAGGAATCAAATGAGCAGCCTTTAGGTGCACCAGATAATGCCCAACGAACTGAGCCACAGCAGCCAGGGAGGCCTTTGTCCTATTTATATGTATTTCTGTAAACCCAAGGAGGCATAGAGATCAGGGACAGGGATTCCAAAGAAACCAGATGGGCAGAAGGAATGCTCAACTGAGAAAAAGTTTCAGCTCTCCACTCCCCACTGCAAAATGTAAAAGTAAATAATTTGGGCTTCCTTCTAATAGCCCACTAAACTACTGTCCAGCATGCTGAGTTGATCAAGGTTCAATCACTACAGAACCTTCCTATAGTGGGGGTAATAACTAATACCACTATCTTGCCACCCATACGGCAAGCCTGGAGAAGAGGAAAAAGAATCTCCCAACAAGTTCTGACATAGAAAATTCCACCCACTAAACAGTTATCCCTCTCACATCAATTTTTCTCTCTCTGTATGTCTCTCCACCTCTCTTCCCTTCTCCCTAAAAATCAATGGAAAAATATCCTCAGGTGAGGATTAACTCAGAAAAATAAAATAAAATAAAACTTAAGAGCTTTCTATGTACATCAGAAGAAAGTGAAGAAATAAATAGCTACCACTTAGTGAATGCGTATTTTGTGTTAAATGATGCTCTGAGCACTATATACAACACTATGTACATATTGACTCCTGTGATATTTCACAATGGCTTTCAAAAGATTGCAGTATTTTTTCAGTTTTACAGATAAAGACATGGGGCTTAGAAAAGGCAAGTAACTGGGTCAATGTAACAAAGCAAATAAGTTGTAAAAGCAAAAATTTAAACCCAGGTCTGTATGACTTAAAAGTCCAAATATGTATGTATATCAATAGTCCTCAAATTTTATGTGTAGCCGAAACCGGTTTGGCTCAGTGGATAGAGCATTGGCCTGTGGACTGAAAGGTCCCAGGTTCAATTCCGGTCAAGGGCATGTAACTTGGTTGTGGGCACACCTCCAGTAGGGGGCGTGCAAGAGGCAGCTGATGGATGTCTCTCTCTCATTGATGTTTCTAACTGTCTATCCCTCTCCCTTCCTCTCTGTAAAAAAAATCAATAAAATATATTAAAAAAAATAAAAATAAAAAAATATATATAGAAAAGAATCAACGTGATGAATACCAAGAATACTCTATCCAGCAAAGCTATCATTCAGAATTGAAGGGCAGATAAAGAGCTTCACAGATAAGCAAAAGCTAAAGGAGTTCATCAACTCCAAACCAGTATTATATGAAATGCTGAAAGGTATTCCTTAAGAAGAGGGAGAATAAAAAAGGTAAAAAGACAAAAAAATTATGAACAACAAATACATATCTATCAACAAGTGAGCCGGTTTGGCTCAGTGGATAGAGTGTCAGCCTGTGGACTGAAAGGTCTGAGAGAGATGATTAGGATTGACGGGTGAAAAGGCCTCGATGTAGGGAATCTCTGACCATTTTCCACTGCAGTGACAGCAATTATCTAAATTGTGTAATGTGATAAAATTAAAAGTGCTGTTTTCAGGTAAAAAAAAAAGAATTCTAAATGTTGAGTTTTAGTCCTTTTAAAAATGTGGGTTGTCTGGAATGAGTAATATACATTATGAAATTAATATGTGACATAATGCACAAAGTATAGGCTGTGGAGTCAGAGAGATTGGTAATTAAATGCAGCTCTACTAATGTCTAGCTGTGTGAGTTTAAGAAAATTAGCTCACCACTCTGACTTTATTTTCCTCATCTGTCAAATGGATAAAAACAATCTTATCCTTATAAAATTGATGTGAAGATTAAATTATAACACTAACACAGTTAATGACACATTAACAAATATGATCTTCCTTCATAAAAATATTTGTGGAGGAAAAAAAGGAGTTACAGAGCTGGGAAAGACAATAGTCTCTTATTTGCAAGAGAATAAAGAAAAATGGAATGGAAGGTACATAATAACAGATCTCATTTGCAAAGCAGCCTTAGACTTTTTTGACCTTTAGAGTCTGGTTAAGGTCCTTTTAAACTCTTAAGAATGGTGTTTACCCTTATCTTATCACTCAATATCCCGTGCTATAAGTCTGTCTCTTTGTTTTCTCCTCTAGATAAGGCCCCTTATCTGGTATGAGGTAGATGATAAAAAAAGGGTTGCTGATTGAAAGAATGGAAGAAAGAAGAACAAAGCCATCCCAATAACAGTGTGTTGGATAAGATTAGAATCAGATTTATAATATTTTCTTACCTTGACTGCATAGCTATTAAATGGATCTTTTGCATATGAAGCTGTGTAGTAAACTGCATCACCTGCCTCACAACATGGCTTGTCACTGGTTAGCCTGAAGTCTGACCAGCTGTCCATCCCAAAACGGAGTTTGTCTTTCTGCCCAGACATAAAGAGGTCTTCACATTTAATAGCCAATTTCTTTAAGGCATCTGTATGAAGGCTTCGGATTTTTCCCACCACTTCTTCCCGATTCTCAAGTCCTCGATAAAGTGCATGTCTCTGTGGCTTCTGCATGCCTTGTCCCTGTGTCCAAGAGGGAGCACGTTGACTGGACAGGGACTCCATACTGTTGGAAAATCTATCTTTAATATTGAGAGTGCTTAAACTGGAGATGCTGTTTGCTGCTGGTCGCTCCTTGTGTAAAGGTTTCTCTAAGGATTCGTAAGACTCAGTGTCCAATCCCTTGAGTTCATAACTGATTGAAGAGCCAGCACTGCTGGCATCCCAGTTGGGATCAATATCATAGGTGGGATTAGCCATGACACAAAGACTAGTTTCCACGGATTTTTGGAGGTCTTTGGATATTGGCTCTGTGTTGGCTCTTAAGATCATTTTCTTTGGCAGTGGAGGTGGTTCAACTTGGGAAGCATTAGGTGCTTCTTGGTCTGTTTTCCCACCAAAAGTTATGGCATCATCCAAAGCACCCTTAGGCTGCCGTGGATGCTTGGGAGGTATCATAGCTGCTCTGGATTGCCCTGAATTGTTTTAAAACAAACAAAGAAAAAAGAATAAAGTTTTCATTACTGTTACATAATTGGAACTTAAGCAAAAAGAAGTAAGGTGACCATAAGAATGTAAGAAGTCAATGCCTTAATTTAAAATAATAGAAGAAAACAACCAAATAAGCAACTAGTTAAATATTAAAGGTAGAGCTCAATACTTGGTGGGAGCAATAAATGTGAACAATGTCTCAGTATTTCTGTGTGAGAGTATCAGGGTGATGGGCTTTGCTTTAAAAAAGGAATCCAGATTTTCCACTTCTGACCCAAAGAGTGCTGTGTTTAACACACTAGGATACTAAGGAGTCATAGACACTAAAATAATTGTACTGTGGAAGAGTAGAGATAATAGCATTTATGAGCAAAAAAATACTGGGGAGCATTATTAAAAACAATTGAAACTACCAATGAAACCTCTAAACTGGTGCTCAGAAGATACTATTCTGCACTTTTAACTTTGTCCCAAAGTTATCTTATGTTCTGTACACTTGTCATTTTTAATCTAACACATTTGAATACAATTTCATAGACCATGTTCTTTTATTTCACTACAGTGATGGATTCTGGCACTGCTTAAACTGGTCTATGTATAAGATTCCAGTGAGTGTGGTATATATAAGCAATCACCAGCTGTTCTAAATATCATTCACACACTCTTATATAATTCTGTTTTATTTGGAGGGGTGAGAAAGAACAAACTGATTTGAGAGATGCTACTTTTGAACATGTCTGACAAGGCCTAGTAACAGAACCAATCATTTCTGACTTCTTTCCAGTATTTATGCTTAGAAGAAGGTAAAACAGACATGTGTGTGATCAATGACATCTTTGGGGCTTACTGTATATGGGAGAGGGAGCATTATCTTTTTTTAAGACAGAGAAATATACCATGAAACCTTCATTAAGAGCTATTAAAATTAGTAATGTTACTGAAGCCTCAACTTAGTACACCACAGTTAGAGTATAATGCTCTATTACAGGCTGAATTATGTCCCTTCTCCCAAAATATGTTGAAATCTTAATCCCTGGTACCTGTGAATGTAACCTTATTTGGAAATAGAGTACTTTTAGAGGTAATGAAATTAAGATGAGGTCACTAGGGTGAGTCCCAGTGACTGGTATCTTTATAAGAGGCAAAAGGATAAAATGAAAATAGACACATAGGGAGAACACCAGTAATGACAGAAGCAGAAATTGGAGTAATTTATCTGCAAGCCAAGAACTCCAAGGATTGATGGCTACCTCAAGATACTAGGAAGAGATAAAGAAGGATTCTACCCAGAGTCCTAGCGGGAGCATGGCCTTGAAAGCACCTTGATTTCAGACACCTACCTCCAGAACTGAGAGAGAATAAATTCCTTTTGTTTTAGGTGATTCAGTACTTTGTTACAGCAGTCCTAGGGTACTAGTACATGTTCTTACTGAATAAATTCCTCTTGTTTTAGGTGACTCAGTATTTTGTTACAGCAGTCCTAGGGTATTAATACATTTTCTTACTGATGATCAGACAGAATAGAAGGCACTGATGATCCTGAGGATGATAATGAACTAAAATGGGGATTTAATTAAAAATATGTCCCTTGTAGCAATGCCAAGGGTAAGCACCAATATAAACTGTGATTGCAATAATTTATATTTCACTTCCCATCCATGCAACTCTGATCAAAAACATCTAAGAGTTTATACAAACTACTAGAGGCCTGGTGCACGAAATTTGTGCACAGGGGTATGTATCCCAGCCTGCACCCTCTCCAATTTCAGACATCCTTCTCACAATCCAGGACTGTTGGCTCCCAACTGCTCGCCTGCCTGCCTAATTGCCCCTAACTGCTTCTGCCTGCCAGCCTGATCACCTCCTAACCACTCTCTTGCCAGCCTGATTGCCCCTAACTGCCCTCCCCTGCAGGCCTGGTTACCCCCCCCCCCCCCCCCCCCCCCCCCCCCCCCCCC